>JAQQZU010023666.1:0-11068 GCA_030068025.1 Parauchenoglanis punctatus | reverse complement strand
TGTTGAAGCTGCTGTTGGAACTGTTGTTGGAGCTGCTGTTGAAGCTGCTGTTGGAACTGTTGTTGGAGCTGCTGTTGAAGCTGCTGTTGGAACTGTTGTTGGAGCTGCTGTTGGAACTGTTGTTGTATTTATTGCTGGAACACACAATGAAAAGTATATTCTAAATGCACTTTAAATTTGAGTATATATGAGTCTGAATGAAACTTTAACTCACCTGAGTAACAGAAGAAAGGCATTATGTCTGAGCACTGTGCATCAACAGCCTGATAATTACTTAAATAACCACAATTTTGATCCCCATAGTAATTATCTGGTTTTCCAGTCATCCAGCTGATGGTAGAGAACTTAGTTTTGTCTATCCACTTCCAGCCGTCTCGGAACAGACCAATCCAAGTATAGTAAGGGTTCAGTGCCAATAGATCTGAGTTCGCTGTTGCATCTGCATCACTGGCCAGATCTGTATGATACATTCTGCAGAAAGCCTGAGCATCATTCCATTGTGTGTAATTAGAGTAGAAAATATACATGTCAGTGCCAGTGTACCTGTCTGTGAGAATAAAAAGACACATGATGACCACTTAATTTAATTATAAGTTATATATAATGTATTGTCTTTTACAGAAGAACTCTAAATAGATTACAAGATAAAGTTAAACTTAAGAACTCCAGTACACTATTTGCAGTACACTAAATGTTCATAACATTTTTTAAACAGGTTCATAAAGATCAGGTGTTTGTTTGTTCCTATTAAGATTATCATTTTTGCAATTTAAGAGCAAAGTTTAATGATAGTTTAATTAGAACACTAATAGCAATGTTTTAATGACAACCTTCTCTACTGACAAAATGTTAAACACGTGCTGTTCCTTACTATCAAAGCACACGAAGGTGTTTCCTTCTGTACAATCTCTATCATTCCAACCTGATAGAGATATCACAGCACACTCCTGAAGTCCATCTGAGTTGTTAGGCTCTCCTGATTGCCAGTCTGTAAAAGTTCCCAGTGGCACATTTCCGATGGACCAGCGCCAGCTGTTGACGTCATTGTACATTCCAATCCAAGCATCGGAAGTGAACTGTTGTATCGTTGCTTCATTCTGAAGTTGGATCAAGTCGTCATTACTTTCGATGATAGCCAGGTCAGTGTACGTGGCCTGGCAGTAAGCCTGTGCATCAGCCCATGTTTTCCCCGACTGGATCAGATAGTATGTATGAGAGACAACTCCTGTGGAGGAGAGGTTTAAAAGTTTATGCATTGTTAGCTCTGTGTTAGAACTTTTTTTATTTAAATATTTAAAGTGCGAAAGATATTTTTCTCATTTTGTTGGATGCAAACATGAAATACTACATTTTATTTGTTGATAAAAAAACTATCTAAACTTATTATTTTAAGTGTTGCATTTTCTAAATATTGTAAGTGCTCTGTATCAGACAGCAGGGCTACTGGGTTAAGAAGATGAGGGTTATCAATTGCCTTTTTCTGTAAATCCACTGTATTATACCAACATGCACATCGAGCTGCTCACCTACAGCTGGGGTGTGGATGACTGCTGTTTTACTCACACACACATGTACACAGAAACCTGCACATGCACACACACACACACACACACACACACACACACACACACTTCTCTCACCTTTGAAAAACAGGAGTATGAACAGATGCTGCTGCATCACTGAAGTGTTGTTGGGAAACACACTAAGAAATAAGAAAATGTGATTAAAATCCTGATCAAACCAGTGACTCCAGTAACTGCAAACTGCAAGTACCACATCATTACATATGACTATACTAGAAGTAAAACTTGAGTCAGTATTCAGAAGTTGAAGTCCATCACCAATTCAGTTATCATTCCTCAAGTGGTGTCATATGAGACAAGATTCAGGGTCCCTGTCGATTATGACCTGTAGTAGTCTTCACCAACCTCCAGACCCAGAACATGAGACTCAAGCAGAAGTTTAAACCAGGAGGTTGTTTTTCTACTCAGATCAATCTCACAGCCCCTGAAACCATCTATTTACAAAAGGAAAACCTAACTTACCTGTTAAAGACAAAGAAAAAAAAATACAGACAGAGAAAAAAAAAAAAATAGAAATGAAACAGGCTCACACCCCCTGCAGCTCCCTGGCTAATGCTAATTTCACAAACTATAGACAAATATATTTTGCAAGAGGTTTCTGTCTTGAGAATAGGTAAACATTATAATCTCACAAATGAAATTAACAACAAGCAGTCACAAAGACTAGTGCTTCATGGGTAGTGACACAATGAGCCATAAAACACTTGGACATTTCCTTTGTCATCCCATATGCCATCTCTGCCACCATAAATCATGTTATGTCTCAGGACATACCACTGTCATTGCTGATAATAACAGCAAAATGATGTTCATTTTTCTAAGAGACTTGTGGCATAAAGTCTTGACAAGAAAGAACAAGTAAAGAAGTGTGTGTTGGTGAGTCTCAACTAGATTTTGTAACAAATCTGAAGTTTGCTGGTGTTCATCCTGTTGAGAAAATATATAATTTATGGTGTTTAACTTTTTATTTTTTTTAGAAATACAATTTTTTGTTTTTTTGCAATCATTTTCCCACTTGTCTCAATACCATGTCCACTTTTTCAAAACTCTTCACAAACTGCTTTAAAAACACACACCTGAGCACATTAGTTAAACTTTGGTGCAAAATGCACTTCAACCACCAAAACACTTCATATTTCACCCATACATGACTCATGCTTCCAAAACTATACCATCTGCTCTCTCTCAAAAACTACATTGTCACTCAATGTATAATGAACTATGGTTAATGAACTAACCCTAACCCTGACTAAAAACACAAACAATTTGAAGCATTACAAAAAAATTATGTATATAAATATATTAGAAATAAATTATGTGTATTTCCATATCCTCTGTGCATAGTTTAGTGTTGCATTGTACAATAAAAGAAAAAGGTATGACACCTCTTACATCAGGCTATGTATTGTAATGCCAAAAAAAATGCAATAAATCTTATTCATGTTGTTCTCTGTATTTTGGGTCACCCATCCATTATCTATATCGCTTATCCATTAAGGGTTGCAAGGAAGCTGGAGCTGACTTCAGGTGAGAGGTGGGGTAGGTCCCTGGGCAGGTCACCAGTCTATCATAGGGCTAACACAGAGACGAACAACCATTCACACTTATATCACACTACGGTAATTTAGAGTGGCCAGTTGACCTGATCTGCTTGTCTCTGGATTGTTGGAGGAAGCTGGTGCCCCTGGAGAAAACCCACATAGGGATGGGAGGACATCCAATTTCTGCAGAGAAAGGACCCAGTCAGCCAGCAGGTTCAAACCCCGAACTTTTGAACCCCGAACTTTCTAGCTGTGAGGAGACAGTGCTAACCAATACAACATTGTGCCAACTGGTTTGGGTCAAATTTTTTATGAATTTCACATTTACTGCAGCATTCTGCTTTGCCTTGAAATAAATGTTTAGCATATCTTATCCAACCATAAAATCCCCATGACCCAAAAATATTTGAATTCAAGTATCTAGCATGACACCCAGAACAAACTTTTGGATCTGTTGTTTTACCAGTTATACTGTTGATAGATAACACTATCGATTGTGGTTAATGTATTATAGTTGCATTATTTAGTCACATTCTCTCACTGATAGCCCATGACTTACATATACACACAATAATAGTGGAAAAATCAGTGACAACTTCATCCATATATTGTCTATATTCATGCACATTTCAATGCAAATATGACCACTTTTGTATAGATAGATACAGCTAGAAGGCTAGAAACAAAAAAATCAATAAACTTTCTGCTAAAATCTGAATAATGTAAAGGTAACTGCTTTGAGCAGAGTATCTAAATGCCTGCAAAATCTGCTGTAGTTGTCATCATTGTAGAATGTTGCTGGAGGTGAACATTGACTGAGAGGTATTCTTGAATTTTGGAAGAAGTGGTCATTGAATGTATTTTATATCAAAGCAATGCAAAAATATACACAGTTTAGTTTACATTGTCAACTGATATGGTGAATGTGTTAAGTGTTTTGAAAGAGTGGACATGCTACTGAGATGAAATAAAAAAAACAATTAAAAAACTCTAATATTATAAACTACCAGTTCTCACTTTATTATAATTTTCTGCTACAAAACCTGGGATTTCTTATGTAAATAAAAGAAATGAAGTTTTAAATAAAAATCTAAATTTCACAATATGTATCAGAACAGCAAACTCAGGAGAGGATGCAGGTGTGTTTCAGTTCTTTATTAAGATAATTCAAGCAAAGGTACAAAATCGTGAAGCAGAGATCCGTAACATCCGTAAACTTGCACAGGTCACACAATCAGATGAACAAACCACAACAGGCACAGACTGAGACAACATCCAAAGATGGGCAGGAATCATAACTAAGAGGTAAACACACTGATAAGGGCAAGGCAGAGAATCAGAAAGCAGGTATATACAAAAAGCAGGTCATACACAGGAAAGCAAACTCAAGATACAGAAAGGCTTAGCTTAGCATTAGTGTCACAACAGGAGCTCAACTACTGCTCTGTGAGGTGTGTGTGTGTGTGTGTGTGTGTGTGTGTGTGTGTGTGTGTGTGTGTGTGTGTGTGTGTGTGTGTGTTAATTGGTTGCACCCGTGGCTAGTCAGTAGTCTGAGTGAGGAGTCCATATTGGATGAGCATGGAGGATCATGAGAAATGGAGTTTGAATCACATTAATTTTGAGTCCAAAACTGAAGTGCAGAGAGGGCAGGGCGATCAGGTGCAGACATGAGTAAGATAAGTAAAATAAAATACTATATGTACACAACACAGATAATTACTTTAAAACTACAGAGGAAGCCTGGCTTCCCCTAAAATGTCATTAAAATTCAGCAATGAAATGTTGGTGGAACTTAATATTTTAGTGAATCAAATGAACAAATCTCACAGCAATATTGCAATTTATATATAATTTGTAAATATTGTAAACAAACCATAAGAAAAAAGGTTCAATGCAATTATTTGCATTCATTTCTGAAGTTTGTTGCTTATAAGTCTAGCTAGCCAGCTGTCACTTCTTTCTTCAGCTACCTGGAGTGAGCAGGGAGTTTACTTATTTTTAGTTTTAAATTTAGTTTGCTTATTTTTTTGGACCACTTGGCACCATTTTGGGATGGGATCCATCCAACCCTCCACTTCACCAGTCATTGCAGACTTCTTCTTTGTCAAAAAGAAAGGGGAGAACTATGGTTGTGGATTTCAGTGAGGTATCTGTAGTCACTCCCGCTTGTCCTGTCTGCTTTGGAACAGCTTAGCTCTGCACATGTATTCACCAAGCTGTACTTGCAGGATTCTTATAACCTGGTGCGCCAATGTTTCATCAATGACATGCTATGAGGCATGCTGGGAAAATGTCATTTAACAATATTCTCATCTACACCTTATCCCTGAAAAATTATGTGAATCGGTTCAAGGAGGTGTTTTCTCGCGTATTAGAGAATGAGCTGTATGTTAAAGAGAAAAAGTGTGAGTTTCATGGCCTCACAATCTCCTTCCTGGGGTACATCATTTCTCCAGATGGCATAACCATGGATGACACCAAGGTGAAAGCAGTAACCAAGTGGTCTGTTTCTTGCACAGTTAAGGATTTGAAATGCTTCCTGGGGTTTGAAAACTTTTACTGGTGCTTTATCCAAGGTTCCAATGTTAGGCCCACTCACAGCGCTCCTAAAATAAGGGCCCATGCACTTTGCCCTGAAATGCTGCTGCAAAGGGCCACAGAGCATCCTGTAAGACTGCTCAAGACTGCTTTCACCCATTCTATGTCATTCTGATCTGACCAAGTCATGCTTGACGTTGTGCCTCTGAGAATGGCATGGGGTCAATCCTGCCTCAGCACTTTGGTAGGAAGCCAAAATTACATCCTGGGGCTATCTTCTCCCAGAAGCTCTCCCCCGATGAGCAAAATTATGACATTGATAACTGCAAATTGTTGTCTGTCAAACTCGCCCTCGAGGAGTGGAGACACTGGCTAGTGGGTGCTGCACACCCCTTTACCACCCTGACTGATCATAAAAACCATGAATAGACTCTGTCTCTCATGAGCTCTCACATCATCCTCAGCATCCAAACATGGCTGATGCTGACACAGATTTGAAGGAATACATACTGTTATTCTGTCTGTTTGCCTAGCTTTATTTGTATAGTTATTCTGGGTCTGACCCCTTGATCTCATTATGATTTCTGCCTGCTGATTTTGATATTGTTTGACCTACACCTTTTTCTCTTAAGATAACCACAATTGCATCCCCAGTCTGTCTGTGTCTCTTTCCCTGTGCATGACATCATTATGAGAAGGTGTGCAATAATCTACTTATTTCAACCTATTCATTCAGTGCATTCTTGTCATCTCAATTGTTAGGTGTGAGGTGGTCAGGATAGATATCTTAAGTCAGTCTTTTTCTCGTCTTGACTTTCCAATAAAATCATAAGTGTTTACAGGAGGTGGACTGTAACGAAGTACATTCACTTGAATACTATACAGGTTTGCTGCACAATTTTTACCATCAGATTTAAGACTTCTTAAGACCTTTTTAACAAAACAGAAAACCATTTTAGCTACAAAAGCAACAACAAGTATGTCTTGAGACATACAAACGCCTTACCTAAAAAAATGAAATGTTAAGGACTATATGCTTGGTAGAAGCTTACATAGTTGCCCATGTCATGCACTTTTTAGACAGTCCCCTCACTAACACCATTACGATACAGCTCTGGTGACCTGTGGTTCTGAGAGATTAGCTTGAGCAGACTTGAATGGTAGAAAATGTAAGAATATATACAATTATTCTTGATTACCTGTGCACTACAGAGTAATAAAATACACATTTTGCCCTTTTTCTCTGTTTATTTCTTGAGAAATAGAAGAGAGAATCTGGAATGTGCAGCAACTGTCCAATACAATACCAACTTCGAGAACAGCTTTGAGCTGTCACTGAAACACACACAAAATGAAAATGAGAGTGGCATGTGCTTCACCCTGCTAGACAAGCCAGAGCTCTGATGAGTGTCATGCCAAATCTACTGAATTCAAAGCTATGCTTCAAAGTAACGAGTAATGGGATCCTTCATAGTGGAGCCAAAATACACTATCTGTCTTTGAAATATAGTGGAGTAAAAGTCAAAAGCTTAAAAAAAATAATACTCAGGTAAAGTACAAATACTTAAAAAATGTACTTGAGTATAGCAGGGTTCCCACAGATATTCAGTAAAATAATAGCATGATAACTGTTTATGGAATCATATGGCCTTTGAGCATGTTTTATTAATGAATTTTCTTTTCTTTTCTAAAATGTGAACAGCCATAAATTGTGGTCATCACAGGAGAAAACCCATCAGGGTAAACTTTTTTTTTAACATTTTGAACACGGGCTTCACAAATTTGCTGTTCAACTTCAGAAAGCATGTTTTCTGTGCATGTAGTAGTTGCAGGTGCTGTGGTTGCTCAAGTGGCTTTTTATGGATTTTTATGGATTTGCCTGCCAAGTTCTGTTGCAAACAGGTCCTGTATGAATCCGCTGCTGATGCATACTAATAGATAGCTAGCAAAAATGCAGAATCAACAATACTGAATAAAATCCTTTCAGAAATAAATATGTTTTAATCTTGTCAGATAAACAGAGTCTTATTATTAACATTACAGAAAGGCAGCAGATTCATGTAGGACTCGGTCCCAATAAGACCACTGGGGGGAATCAACCGGTGACGAGGCTCAACCAGCTGCTTCACATTTTAGGCAATGCTGTGTTAATAGAAATAAAATTATCCTAACCTATGACACTAATGTGTTTATCCTTTTAACCTGTCCCTACAAGAGGCCCGAGATGGACAGTACAGTGGACGTCAGTCACAACAAATTGTTTGCACTGACAGGAGACTATAAAATTGGGTGGCTGTTACCTATCATGCTAATAGTTCATTGTCTAAAAGTTTAGTTTGGTGGTAAATTAATTGTCTTTACTGAGATTTTTTTGTCATTTAAAGCAGTATTTCTGTTGCGCAGTTATAAAGCTAGAGGTCTGTAACTGGGATTTTGAGCAAGGTAGCTTGTTTTATTTTTTATTTTCTGAGGAAGTTGCATCTATAGTAATTCCACTGTTACCCTAGGTAATTTAAATAACACAGAGTTTGCTAATTATATAAAAGATTCTATTTTTTTTTCTTTTTTTCTTTTTCTCTTTTTTTTTTAAAGAAATGCACCAGGAAACAGCACAGCACACACACATTTGCAAACCAAAGCACATTTACCTTGATTTTAAACACATATTAGGTAAATAAATGCATTAAATACCAGTCTTTAATACCAGTCTTTAATCTCAGAATACCAGTATTCTGAGTCCAAACACAGCTGTGCATTACAATTATTTGTGCTAAAGGATTTTGGACATAAGAAGGTGAAATATTTTGAAGCATATTCATATACACAGCTATGGAAAAATTATTTTAATTTAACTTTCGTGGTTTAACCTTTTCCACAGCTGTAGGCGTTACATAACATGTGAGACTGAGACTGGTCTCAAGTACCACAACACTAGTTCCCAGATGATAGTGCATGATTATTAATATTATTTTAGACTTACTGCACAGCTGGTTGAAAATGATTATCTTACACCAGGAACCTCAGCAATAGTGTTCCAGAGAACAATAACAACATTCCTCATTTTTACATATGTAATTTTTTTATATACATTTTTCCTGATTTGTATTAATTCTCAGAGATTTATAGTCATTTTTTACTGATTATACACTATTTATTTAATGCACTTTATCACTATCACCCAAATACCTTGTTTCTTACCTTGACCTTCCAGTATTTTAATATGTAAAGCACTTTAAGATTTTAAACTCAAATTAAAAAGTGCTATTTAAATAAATGCATCTCACAGCATTAGAATACCTAATGTAAATGATTTCTCAAGTCAAGCTCTATAAAACATTTCCCATTATTTACTTTTAGGAAATAACTGAAATATTTCAGGAGAGTACTGAAAACCATACCTGGAATGTGAAGGAGGTAAGCAGTGGTGTAGCTTTTACAGGTCTCGTTGTCTTTAAGAGACTTTCTGCAGTGTGTGATAAACTGAGTTTCCATTTATCTTCTTTTAGACTTGGTGACATAATGACACAACCACCACCTTCTTTTTCTACTTTACAAAACAGATTGTATGGAAATCTAAGATGGACGGGTCATGAATGAAAAACTAAGCACTGGTGATGTTTATCAGGTTGTCTTTAGTGTGTAATTTGAGAAAAAGATTCAGTATTTATTAAACATATACAGCACAATTCATACTGAAATGTAACCATGGATATGGCCTTATCAGAACAGGTTTGGGAATCTACAGTTTGCAACACTGGTTTATTTTCAATGACAGGGTCGGAGGCAAATCTAACATGGTGTAGGGTTATAGGCTTTATATCATAAATCCACTCGTTAGCCCATTACCACTAAGGGGAAAAAATCTATAGAATTAGTAAAATTATTTACCAATAAAAACCACAAAGATTGTGAGTGCATAAGTATTCACCCCCACTATTGTGAAACCCTAAGTGAATTCTGAGGCATGAATTGAATCAGCAGAGATACTGCACACCCAGAACTAAAATAATTTTAATGTTATTTTGACAGTTTTCCTCTCTGATAATCTCAGCAAGAACTTTGGCATGAGCAAGTTTCCATGAAATTGTTTTTCCTACTAACCCAAATGTTTCTTCCACACACATCTGTATGCTGTTGAATATGCATTAGCAGGTTAAATGGAGGAAATTATTGAATCGGTTACAATAAACTCAGTTACATGTTTGAAGTCAGCTCTTCAGACAGGAGCTGATTCCTCCACCTGTGTGCAGGACAGAGAAGCGTGTTGATGTAGATTTTCCTTTGCATCCTGAGGGATGATGAGCCAAGAAGTGCTAGAGGCTCAGAGAGAGTGTGGCGTAGAGCAGGGTGTGGTAAGTGCTTTGAGGTAGCTGGGAGCTGGTACATTTTTGGCTTTGTAGGTGAGTTAAAGTAGTGTTTTAAATCTGATGTAGCAGCCACAAGAAGTCAGTGGAGGGAACACAGCAATGGGGTGATCTGGGGTAGTTTGGGTAGTTGAACACAATTCATCTAGCTGCAGTCTGTATTAGTTGTAGGGGTCAGATGGTGTCCATAGGCAGACATGATAAAGAAGAGATGCCCTACTCAGCACAGATACTGGGAAAATGGAGGAAGCCCAACTTCAGTCCATTTATGTGTGTTAGCAGGGTTCAGCTAATTTAACAAGCTCAGTAGAGTGTGTTATGATGAGACAGAACTACTAGAACATGTTAGTGGCATGTATTCACAGGCCTGCAGGTCAAAGCAGAGAGTGCAGAGAGAAACTACCCATTAGCACACTGAAAGGTGAGTGTCCATCAGTAGAGGTCATAGCTAACTTACTGACAGAGCAGTGGTAATGATAACAAGGCTATTTAGGTAGATGATAACAAGCTAGAGGGCAACAGAAGGCTCTTCACTTATCAAATAGCCATAGATTTCACAATAGTCTATACACATGCAAATTAGCATGAAGCTGAAATCAAAGAAGATAAGATAAGATAAGATAAGATAAACTTTTATTAGTCCCATAAGTGGGAAATATGCATTGCCATGGCAAAAAAGTGGACAGAAACAAAGAGCAGCAAAATCTAAAAACAGTAGAATAGAATAAATAATAAAGTATAATAAAAATACAATGTACACAATGAAATGAAGTGCCAAACATTGACACAAAAACAGTAGTAAATTTAACATTTGCATCAGAAAAATTGCACCCAAGTAAAAAAAATTGAACATGAGAGTAAGAGAAATTATGAAAGAGTAAGAAAAAACATAAATTGCACATTAATTGCATATAGATTGCACATAAATTGCACCCAAGTATTAATTGCACGTTTGTTGCATCAGGAATTGCACCCAAGTGAGATTGCACATAAGAGAACTAGCATGGTGTATCGGATATGTGTGTATGTTTGTTTGTGCGTG
>JAQQZU010023665.1:0-14289 GCA_030068025.1 Parauchenoglanis punctatus | reverse complement strand
GTTTTTGCATTTTCTTTAGCACATGGAAAAGCTTCTACCCATTTAGAAAACCTGTCCACTATAACCAACATGTATTTAAGTGGACCCTTTGCAGGCATATGAGTGAAATCAATCTGTAAATACTGAAAGGGAAACTGTGGAGGAACCAATGCATCATGCTTAGCCGCCTGTGGTGTGGAATTAGACCTTGCACAGATAAGACATGAGTCCAGCAAGAGTCTTACTGTTTTGCGTATGTCAGATATACAATATATACACCTAACTATAGCTGCTGGTGCCCCTAAAGGCCTAGCTAATTTCAAATGCCTTTAGATAGAGTTTCCTCTAACCAGAGCTCTTTCAGGTTTCTCAGCGGGTGCTTCACTGAGGAGAGCAAACCTGTTATACTGTACATGTGAAGCAGAGAGGAGTGGTGCTCCCGTGGGCAAACCTTAGCGTTAGCTTTGGCTCTACGATTATGCCGCCAAGTCGTCACCCATTCACCCCGCTTTGAGGGCTCTAATGCCGGAGCTGGGGGATTACTAATTCCGCCTAAGGCATCCAGATTTTCCCCTACAGACACTACACTGCTGTTACTCTCACTACCCCTCTCTAGAGACTGGATGCACATCTCTAATGCTGCAATCTTCTCCATCAGTGAGCTAACTAATATACACTTATCACAAGTAAAGCTATTACTAATTACAGAGGAAGAATGACTAAACATCCTGCACTCCACATACTGAACAAGCTGAATATGAACATGCATCAACCTTTGTTCCATATTGAAAATGATTGGCTTTAAGAGAGTGACTAAGATAGCTGTTTTCTAGATAGTGGGAGCTCGGTTTCTGTATACTTGCCATAGGACACACCACAGGCAGTCTTATTTTCACTTAGGTGAATATTTATCTTTAAAATGAACATTCAATTCACTGCATTTGGCAAGCAACTACAAAAAAGTATAAAACAGTTAAAAACAGCAATCTTTCCCACCAACCTTTCTAACTGTGAACGTCAACCAAGCCCACTAGTAATAGCTTTCATAATGGTAAGATTTGTTACTGTCTAAAGGGGAGGTCATTCTTATATAATTAAGAGGGTTAGGCTGGTTAGAACACAGAGTTTAATCAGATGTCTCATCTTTATACCTGAGGTAATAGATCTTTTAAATCAGATACAGTAGAACCGATGGAACCAATTGTAATGATATTCTGTGTTCTTTTGAACCTAACTGATACTTGTGTCCACCTTAGTTTTGGCTAGTTTTAATTTAACAGTTTGAGTCAATCTTTCTCCAGCTTCAGCTGATTGTTGGTAATAGTTTTTAGATAAATATCTAATCACTTTATTTACAAATCAACTTTCATTGTCTGATGAAAGTTTTCTAGAAGGATGAAGATCCAATGAAGGATCACTGCTCTGACTGTTTAGCCACTGTAAATGCATTTTACCTCTTGTAAGTGAAATATTCAAGCTGTATATAAGCTATATCCTTCACCAGGATTAAGTTCAATTAAATCCATAATGAGGTGCTCAAAAGGTACATCAGGTGCAGGGTGTACAATTTGCTGAGTATTAGGAACCAATGTTCATTTGTAAATATGTGATACACTAAGAACAGTGTTTTATACACTTATCGCAAAACTGTGTTGCAAAAGTGTGTTGAACCAGTATCTATGTACCAATGTATCTATGTTTTTGGAATGGCTGGTCTGATCTGATTGTCCAGTCATGTATCTGTTTTTGGGTCCTTTCTGAAGTGTGCTTTCCACAGTTTCAGTTCCTGTACTGTAGCCATTGTTGTAAGAGTGGACAAGCGCTTAGATCAGAGAGACTGACATCAGGCTGCACCACCATCCGCAGAGTGTGTGATTCTGTGACAGTGCTGTCTGTTTCGCAGTCAAGTCACTGTATACATTTTCAGGTGACACAGGATTAGTGTCACATGTGTGAGCTTTGCACTTACACACAGAGACAGATTTGGGGAGCGGAACTGCATCCAATAAATTCATCAGAATAATACAAATCAGAATTCGATGTGCTTATCTGTTGAAATAAGAAACCCTCTGTGTTTGTACAACACACCAGTATCATGCAATGTTCTAAATGTATAATTACTATTTGTAAACACAGTTAATATCTTATTATCAGCTAAAATACATGCTCTAGTAAAAGCAAACAATTCAGCTGTCTGAGCTGAAAGTGAAGCAGGCAATTTATGACTTTCAATAACTGAATATTGAGTATACACAGGATAAGAAGAAGAACTATCAGAGAACCTCAGACTGGAACCATCAACAAAATAAATGAAATTAAAATTTAGATTAGGAACGTCAACTAAGTCAGGTCATGGTGTAAAGATTATGTCCAGTATTATGTCCATTTTTCTCATGTACAAACAATCTAAAGGGTTTAGCATAATCTGGATTACCAAAACAAGGAGCACAGCAGATTTAAAGTGGGTTACTCAAACAGCTATAGCAGATTTAAAGTGTTTGAATGCAGCTGTGGCTTCTTCTGTCCAGATTACTAGATCTGAACGGGGTGTTTGTTAGCTAGATCTGATAATGGTTGGGAGATTTCAGCATAATCAGGAACCCAAGCTCAACAACAATTCAACATGCAATGACATAACCTGCTTCTTAGTATGAGGTATGGTTAACTTAGAAATTGAAACTATCCTTTCTGGTTGATCTGTCTACCTTCAGTGAAAATAATATGACCAAATACTTCAACTTGTCACGTGTGCACTTATGGCCATTTTCAGCAAGATATATTAGCGAAGCCTCAGTATACTGACATCAGGCTTCTTTACTTAGGTTTGCCAATATAAGATAATCTACATAAACAATTAATGTACTTCCAGCAGGTACCACAAATGACTCTAAATTTTGTAGTATGTGTGTGGTTAAGAAATTTGCGGACTCATAATAACCTTATTGCAGGATAGCACGCTGATGTAGTGGTTAGCACCTTCGCCTCACAGCAGGTGCCTTTCTGTGTGGAGTTTGTATGTTCTCCCTGTCCATGCATGGCTTTCCTCTGGGAATAGGTATGAATGTGAGTGTGAATGGTCCCAGCCACTAGGGGGCACAGTTAGTGTTTAGTGGTGCCGGTCTCAAGCCCGGATGAATTGGGAGGGTCACGTAAGGAGGGGCATCCCGCAGAAAAACCCCAGCCAAATCAATGAAGGATGGCAGACAATCCGCTGTGGCGACCCCAAACAGGGAATAAGCTGGAAGAAGAATTCCATTGGTAGTGCTTACCTTTATAACAAAAAGAGAACCAGCATCAACTTGTCTAGATGTACTGGGATGGAGATTTTGAATGCATTAAAGAAAAATGCATTAGCCAAGTCAATGACTAAAAAATACTGAGATGTGGGTGGGACAAAATCTTAGCAGGATTTGGAACAATAGGTACTGATGGAAAAACTGCCTCATTTATGAGTCTTAAATCCTGCATGAGTCTTAAAACCATCTTTTACTTTTTACTGCTCATTTAGGGCTGGAAACAGGGAATTTACTATTTTTCTTTTTACTAATAATAAAGGGCTGGAAACAGGGAATGGAATAAAGGGAGAAAATGCTCCCTTCTTTAAAAGTCAATCAATAATTTCACTCAACCCCTGTTCAGCTACAGCTCAAAGAGGATAGTTTGATTTATAAGGTCATTTTTATTTAGATTTGGGAACCACCTGCAGGGGTTGAACATTTTCATCACCTCAGTGACACATGCATCATTGGACTAAAATTCAGATTCTCTCTACAAAAGGAAAGGATTCTGTTTCTATTGCTGATGCATCAGACTCCACACATACAACCTGACTAGACCATATCACCACTGTATTTAAAAAGTTAGGAAAGAGCTTTGTTTGTAGAGATGGTGAACTAAAGGCTCCCTCATTTATCCAGTCCCTACATGCTAATACACTCTTCAACTACTTGCCAACTTCTAAATAGAATTTGCTGCTCATGGTTGAACTGACAGATGCATCAGTAAATTCATCACTAGGAAATGTATCACCAATTATCAAATTTTAATTTGAATGCCCTAGAAACCATAAGTGTCATCAGGACCAGTGTGGAGAAACGGATAAATAGAATGCAAAAACTCAATTTACATTCCTCTGCATTTACCCCAAAATATAAGGACTGGTATGTAACACATGTCTTTGACATTGTCTTGAATGTCTTTGACATTCAATGAGTGAAAACATGGGCTAGACACATTAAAATATACCAATTTCAGAATTGCAATATATATATCTATGTTTGCCTTGCATAAAATCTGAATATTAAACCTTGTTAACAAGTCACTACCTATAGGATTAACAGGACAGCAAGAAACTAGGAACTTATAACCAATCAATTTGGACCCTAATTTAGTGGCTAGTGGTTGAATAAACAGATACCATGGGGAGTACTTATGTACCAATGGTAATGAGAGAATCAATGTTACATTAGGGAGCACAGTTTTAGACAATACGGAGCATATATTCATATATAGGTACAAAAAGGTAATTATTTGACCTTTAACAATTAACTAAATACTGTAAATGGGTCTGTTTTAGAATTAGTTTGTACTCATGGATGTTTCAGCATGTATAGCCTAATCCATGAGCTCAGTATAGTCTTTATTCTGCCAGCCAATGCCACTTCTGCCAATTCTGCCAGCCAGTGTTCTTAGCAATCTCAGCGATTTCTTCACAAGTCCTTGAGCCAGAACTTGTCTGACATGTTGTGCCTTATCTTCTGCATGCATCAGTCCAGTTTAGTAATTTACAGCCTGAACTGCTCATTCATAATCATAATGCATAGGACTTAAATTACCACAATTCTTTTTTTACCACAAGTCTTGCACTCAAATCTCCCTCAGTGAATCAGCTGAGACAGAATGGACATTATGTTAAAATGATACTGAATTATGTGACTATACTTTTTAGACCATATAACATACAATTACAGTTACAATACAGTTGTAATTGCACTATTCAGTTCCTTCCTCTTGTTGTCTCAAAGTTTTTCCCTGCTACCATCACCATAAACTTGCTCTTTGGGGATATATGTATAGATAAATATATAGATTCATAAGTTTATAGATTCAGAATTTATATACTTATGTGAAGCTGCTGTGTGACAATATCTGTTGTTAAAAGCATTATACAAAAAAAATTAATTGAATTGAATTGAATAATCCATGACTATGACTAACTTATGGGGTTTCTGACTATAGTTACTGACTTTGCCTTGGTTACCAGGAAGGTGTCTTTGATTCATCTCACCAGGTGTTCCCAATTGGTGGGATGATGTTCAGAGTGTCAGATTGCATCAGGCTCTCATGGATGATGATCACTTCATTGCTGTTGTTCCCATTTGACCCCAAAGACTCTAGCCATGACTTTAGTCCTGGCTGCTCAGTTTGGCCATATCATTAAGTGCATCCAAGTCTTTGATACATTGATCCACATTCACTTTGGGACTTGTGATGTCTTTGACCATCACATTTATTTCAGGCAACTCGAGTGACTGATAGATGTACACAGCCTTGGTATGCACTCTACCATGTTCAGCATCTTCCAGTCCTAGGGTTCAGGTATTGGAGCCAGGGCAGCTGGCTCATCTCTAGTTGTTGTCTCTCACCAGTCTCAGGAGCCAAGGGTTGAAAAGAGCCGCTGGACCTGGTATGACTTTTCATGTCAGTCTGAGATGATGATATATCTCTCTTACACCTTTGTTGCTTTTGCTGAATCACTGAGGTAACCCCTGGTGGCTTACTCTCATGAGCTGAGGTGGCAATATCTCCTTCATCCAGTCCATCTATAGCACCTAGTGGTTCTTCTTCTTCTTGTTGCAGGGTGTTGAGCATATGGTTCAGGGACACAGGCTGGTTCTTATCAGCCTTCTGGAGCTTCAAATACAAAAACAAACTCACTACTTTGATTTAAAATAAATCTTTTCATTCTGCCTTTTCTTTCTTTCCTCACCAATGTACAGCCAACTACTTGCTTCCCTCTTCCATTTTTAAACTCTCACCAATTAATTTCACCCCTGTTCTTCTAAAACTTACCTTCACTCCTCTTGTCTAGTCACAATTATTGTGCCATTCTTGGGAGATTTCCCTTAAGTTAATTTATACCACAATTTAACTTGATTACAATCTATAACATCCCAAACTTTTTCCTTTTCTCAAATAGGACCATAAGGTCTCATTATACTAGAAGATCCAATTTTAAATCAGAACTCCTAATTAACAGATAAGAATCTAAATAGATTAAAAGAATTTGAGAAGTTCCCCTCCCTTTTTTGAAAAAAAAAAGTGAATGCCTCAATTCAATAATAATATAAGTAAAGGAAAATATTTCTCAGATCTGTGCACTTGCATTTGGTCTTTACAACTTAGGTGTGTACTAATAGGGTTGCAGTTAAATATTAAGTATAAACTCAGTACACATCCTTGACATGTAAAACTCTATGCAAATTAACAGCAGTGATGGATTTAGGTATGGGCAACATAGGTAGCTGGCTGAGGTGGCACAGGGTGCCCACACACAAAAAAAACCCCTCAGAATAGTGACATTTGCATGATTGGTTTTCCATCACTTCATATTGATATTATGCCATTATGTGGGTCAATTAACCTTGTTGTAGGGCTTGCTGATTTTAGTTAATTAGCTAGACAGACTACTGCCTAGGAAGGTCTGCCACTCAGACGTATGAGATGGGGAGAGAGGTGGGAGTAGGTTGACCTATGACCTCAAGTCTCCCAACTGTAAGCCCAAGGTAGGGAGAGAAGGGGAGTCTATCATATAGCACACCTCTAACTTTAAAGTGAATGCATTTCTTCACCAGAGGCCATGATAATGAATTGGTGACTGTAAGATTAGCTAAGATTTCATTGGAGACCAGAGTGGTGTTGTGAGACTCGTGAAGTGTTGTGTGCACATGTACATGTACGATATTTTTCTTATTTAGGGCTGCAACTAATTATTATTTTTTATATATTTTTTATAATTATTTTTTTTATTTGATTATTTTAGGGTGTTAATTGAATAATTGTTCCCTCATTAATCAATTGGGTTTAATTTTTAAATATATTATATACAAAAGATATTTATTTAAAATATTTATTTGCAGCATTTTAGTCAGCACTACTACAGATCTTTTCCTTAATGAGGCTTAATTAAAAAGCAGTTCAATAATTACAACATAAGTGACATTTATCAGATAATCTGTCACATGATGTTAATATTATCAATTACTTATGTCGATCAAATGAATAGTAATACTCATTCAGTTTACATTCACTAACTCAAGGTAGCGAAGCCTATGTAGTATACATTGTTTACTGTTAGCACTTTTTTAATCACTTACCACACTTTTTGCAGCTGTGTCTATATTTCAAACCATGATTTGTTCAAATTTAAAACAGACAAATTCAAAATAAAGGTAAAAAAATCATCAGCTGCCTGTTTCGCTCACTGAAACTCTCCAATGTCAAGTACCTTTTGCTTGATGTGTGCACATGCAAGGCGAATCTTTTTCAGTGTGCAGAATTGACTTCAAAGATTTGCATTTGACTCTTAGTTTTCAATGCCCTACTGAATCGATTCTTTTTGGGATCAACTTGTTAACTAAAAGTAAGTTTGGAAAAATTAGGCTAGTATAACTTTTTACTTTTTTAGGCTAATTGATTCAAATAGCTTTGCTACTTGGTGCTTAACAAAACCTAACAAAGTTGGACAACTGAAACAGGAATATCATGCTTCTCCTCACATTCCCAAAAAATGAATGATAATATTACTCACATTAAAAGACAAGTTATATCATGAGGCCAGCAGGGCAGCATACTGTAAAGAGTTTCATACCATAGAGAAAGTCATACTGATGTTTCTATCTAAAATCTCAGCCAAATCGATTAAGCAGATGACAGATGATCTGCTGTGGTGACCCAGAACAGGGAATAAGCCGGAAGAAGAAGATTCTCATTTTGGAACTGTTTTATTTTTTATTTTTTAAGTGGCAGAAATGATCTTAATATAAAAAGCTAAACCAGGCAGCTACTTGGAAAGTTAACTACTTTGTTTAACTATAGTACAATTGAAGCAAATTATCAGCTGAAAAAATTGAAACTTTATGTTAAAAGGGCTTACCTTATGACTTACAATGTTTAGTGCAGGGATCTGTAAATGGCAATCTACTGGCTATATTGGTTAATGTATAAACTGTTCTGAATAATGGCAACAGTATTGCCATAATTCCTATAATGGCCATATGAAATGTCACCACCATCAGCAGTCCAGTGAGGTCATAGGTGTTCTAGAAAATTTTTATATGATTATGTCAGCTTTATGAGACCTGTTATGTTGACATTAACTATGACCTTCTATTCTCTTGCAAGCCATCTTTTCCACAAAACCTGCATTGAGCCATGGTTGCTAAAACACCATACCTGTCCAATGTGTAAATATGACATTCTGATGGAAGAGGTAAGTTCCATTTATTCATTGTTAATTTAACCCTTTTAACTCCCAGGGCTCATTGACTTCTCCAGGCTTACATTTCTTATCACTATGAACTAGGTTTATAATTATTAAATCATTCATCATAGCTACTTTAAGATAAGTAATAAAATAATAAGCTATAATTTTAAGGGTTTGATGTTATTGGAAGACTGCTAACAAAAAGGAACTGCTTCCGGTTCCTTTTTGACTACAGTTTCTTTGTATGTGGAAATTGTTATAGTATGTCTTGCTCTCTTTATAAGCCCAAGTGTTTTTAACATTACATATCATAATGTTCAATAATCTTGTTTGAAGTTTCAGGGTCATACATCACCTACCTTATTATTTTGGAAACATTAAGATAGTTCAGCACAACTGTCAATTTAATTACTGACTAACAAGTAGTGTTCCTATCTTTTTTTAAAGTTTGCTGTGAAAACTGGTCAGGAATCCTCCATACCACCAGCAGATATTAGATTTTATCCAAGCTCAGTATCAACTTTAATGGTCAACTCAACAGGAGTGCTCACCTCTCCAGAGCAACATGGAGAAGCCAGGCTCAACTTAAACACCCAGCCTGCTGAATGTAAGTGGTTTAAAATATGTTTCCTCTCCATGTGTAATTTCACAGAGCCCTTTGACCTAGTTATTTTAAAATAACATGTTGTATACAATAACCAAATAAGATGCATTTACAACCCCGATTCCCAAAATCTTGGGCAGAAGACAAGATATGTACTGTTCAGACTGATAAACTTTATTGTTTTTTGTAAATATACACTCATTCTGAATTTGATGCTTTCAATATGTTAAAAACATTTGGGACAGGGGCATGTTTTCCACTGTGTTACATCACCTTTTCTTTCAACAACACTCAACAAGTGTTTGGGAAGTGAGGGAAATAACTGTTGAAGTTTTGAAAGTGAAATTCTTTCTTGATATACAACTTCAGTTGCTCAACTGTCTGGGGTCTCCATTGTTGTAATTTGCACTTCACAATGCACCGCACACAGGTCTGGACAGCAGGGAGGCAAGTCCTGTATCCACATTCTTTTACTAAGAAGCCTCGCTGTTGTAACACATGCAGAATGTGACTTAGCATGCTACTTCATTACCAGTTTATACCTTTTAGCATTAATGGTATATTAACATACCCCATACCATCTCAGATGCTGGCTTTTGAACTTTGCACTGGTAACAATCTGGATGGTCCTTTTCCTCTTTAGCCTGGAGGCTAAGATCTAAAAACAACCTGAAATGTAGACTTATCAGACCACTGCACAATTTTCTACTTTGCATCAGTCCATCTCAAATGAGCTGGGGCCTAGAGGAGTCTGCGGCATTTCTGATGCTGTTAATATATGGCTTTTTCTGTGTATTTGTAAATGCAGTGATGAACTGTATTTACCAATAATGGTTTTTCAAATTGTTCCCGAGCCCATGTAATAATGTCTTTGTATAATGAGCCCATGTATAATAACAATTGTCTGTTTAATGCATTTCCATCTGAGGGCGCTAAGGTCATGGGCATTCATTATCAGTTTTTGGCCTTTCCACTTAAGTATAAAGATTTCTGTGGATTCTTGGAATTTTTTTGATGTTGTTATGGATTGTAGATGATGAAATTCCTAAATTTCTTGCACTTGTATGTTGAGAAGCTGAAATGCTGAGAAGTTGTTTGCCAGGGAACTTTGCCCCATCCTGCCCCATCCAATTGGGTATGTTCCTTTCATACCCAATTATGATACTATCACATGGTACCAATTAACTTGTTTAGCTGTGGAATGTTATAAACTAGTGTTTTTTTTTTTTTTAGCATTCCACAACTTTCCCAGTCTTTTGTTGCCCCATCCCAACTTCAGAATAATGAAAATCAAATTCAGAATGAGTGTATATTTACAACAAATAAATTCAGTTTTTCAGTTTGAACATTAAATACCTTATCTTTGTATTGTATTCTTTTGAATATAGGTCAAAAACGACTTGCATTTTACACAGTGTCCCAACCTTTTGGGAATCAAGGATGTACCTGTTTATAAAAAAAAATGCTGGTAAGACCAGGGAGAGAAAAATACTGTAAATGAGAACTTATACTTACATGGAAGTATAGATAATGTATCAGAATCATACTCAATTTATAGAAATTAAACAAAAAAATGAAAAATTTAATTTGAAAGAAACTACACAGTTTGGCATTACCTACAACTACATGGTTATTAATTTTCAGCAGCACATTAATTTGATGTGACAGAAAAAAAACTTTGAGATTTGTTAAGAGTATGTAAAGGTCTAAATAAAATTATGATTTTCCTTTATTAGAAATGTAAAATTTAAATAACAGTCAAATAAAGTATCAAAATCTAAAAATAATACTTTATTATTAATGTTAATGTCTTGGTTGATCTTGGAAACACAACCATTACCAGAGTAATAATGCAGAAATGTTGACAACATAGTGATTCATATGATGCAGAATGCGTTTCCCATTACATCAGCTACTGAAGAGCAACACAGCAACAGAATGGTTCACAGTTATATGAACCCAGCATTTGAGGAGGAACAGGTGAATTCTGACTATCAAGACCCTGCCTGTCAGTCACATCAAGTTTAGAATTTTCTTGCAATTTCTTAAATTGAAATGTGTTTTCTATTCTTCAGAATGGCTCTAAAGGATCAGTGTACAGTGTACCAGATAGGGAAAGCAGATTTAGTAGTAATAATAATAATAAAAAATAAACCTTTAATAGTAATAATAATTGACTATATCACAATGGTTTGCATGCATCTGAATTTTAAGAATTATGAAAACTGAAAATCCTGAAGATCTTTAGGTAAGGGGCATTGCTGTAAATGTCTTAATTTAGAAAAATATGCATGTTAAAGATTATGATTTTTAGTTCAGGACTATGTGCTTAGTCTATGCAAAAATATTTAATTTTTTCAGAAGATCAATAGATTCTAAGAATCTGCAAGTAATTTGTGCATGTTTATGAACTGTGCAATCAAATAGCTTTCATAGGCCCCCCCACTAGAGTATAATCATTATTCTTACTTACTGTTGATATGTTTATTGGCCAGTGAAATTTATAAGAATGAATAAATACTTTTTTAATGATACCAGACACTTATTTTTAAAGTACCAATGTATTTCTATTATTGTATTCTATAAGTGTAATGTATTCAATGTATTCTATCAGTGTAATGTAGATGTGGTAAAACATATGTGGTACATTTAATAAAGATATTTGTTAATGTGCACACAAGTTGAGCTGCTTAGTTTTATCAGCTGTATTCACTGTATCAGCATTGGTGATGTCAGGGAACCTGCTCATGCTTCTGCATATTCCTTGCTGCTTCCATTACTTTCCTAATTTTAACATCATGATAAGAATCTATGAAGTGGACAATGTCAGCAGAGAATGTGCAAACATCCGATATGACCAGTTTTAGGCTGTGCAATTCAGCAGTCTTTTATAATTATTTTTGTCTCACTGTGCAAAATTATCCCAGTAAGAAGTATGTAACAAAATGTCCAATAGCATGTTATTTATATCAGATTAAACAATGAAGATAACTGCTATGTTCTAATAATAAAAATAATTTCACATTATCACATCAGTATATAAACTGTATGCCAGAGGCGATGATGGCAAGGAAATACTTCCTGAGATGATAAAAAGGAAGAAACATTGTGAGGAACCAGAATAAAAAATGAACCCACTCTCAACTGGGTGACATCAGATAGTGCTATTATAAACAATTACTTTGTCTAACTGTGGGCTATATAGCTGAAAAATTGTCATTGAATAACCAGAAAATTCATTATATCTTTAAGTCTAATTTGTTGATAACTGTTCACTGATGAAGACTTGGGTGCAAAACTGTTTGTGGCAATGGCAGGCCTAAAGTTATAATAGTGAGTGAAGTCCTTAGCCTCCATAGCAAAACTGTTTATATCAATTGCAGCCCAAAGCCATCTTCATTAAGTGGTGCCATCCAGAGTAATCTCAGGTATCATTAGGCTGTCCATATGGAGCCAGCCTCAGCGGCAGCAAGAGCTTTCCAAGTGATAAGAACTCAAACCAGAAATATCAGGATGGATTAGGCAGCTCCGCAGAGCAGAAGGGGTTAGGATCACTGTTATACAGGTGTAGCAAGTGTACAGTAGCTCAACAGAGACAGAGAGAGAGAGAGAGAGAGAGAGAGAGAGAGAGAGAGAGAGAGAGAGAGAGAGAAACAACACAGATTATTGGGTAAAGAGAGAGAGAGAGAAACAACACAGATTATTGGGTAAAGAGAGAGAGAGAGAAACAACACAGATTATTGGGTAAGCTTATTGCCATGTAATAGTTAAAAATAATGTACATTATGTGCTAAATGCAAACAGGAACTCTGAAAGAACTAGTTATGACAGCATGACTAAAAGGGAGAGAAAGAAGTTACCACAGACATGAAGACACCCTGGGACATGAAGTGACCTTCCACTGTCAACAAACCAGAATAAATGCATGAGATTGGGGGTTGGGGGCGACCTCCAAATATTCTGTTTACCAAAACACTCTATACCATGTACCCTCCACATCTGCTCATTTACCTAAGAAAAAATATTAAAACCACCTTTACTCTGTACAATATTCAATACAAATATTGTTAAATATTGTTCAAGCCATATTTCATTGTACGGTACTTGGCCTGGTTTTGCTATTCAGCTCAATAATTGGCCAGTTTGTTGTACAGCAGCAGCAGAGAGAATGTAGCAGACAAAACCGAATTGTTCAATGAACTCATTCCAATGACAGATACAACTATTGCTAGTGATATTTTCACTTGCTTGATTGGATCCATAGACAGGATAAGTTTGGATTGGGTTTGTTCTGTGAGTCTGGCCACTGATGGCACATCCTTGATATGTGGAAGAAAGCAGCGGTTGTTGTGAAATTTAATGAAAAGTCCCAGTCATGTGGAGTCAAAGGATTTTTAGCATTTCATTACATTGTACATCATTTACATTTACATTTACAGCATTTGGCAGACGCCCTTATCCAGAGCGACTTACATAAGTGCTTTGAAGTCTCCATCATTAAATATATTCTGATACTGGCTCATTAGGACGTGAGCTAAGAATACCATCACACTAAAACTGTTGGCAAGTAAGAGTTTTTTTTTTATTTTTTTATATAAATAAATATTAAGTGAAGAATAAATGCTAGTCCAAGTACTTCCGAAAGAGGTAAGTCTTTAATCGTCGTTTGAAGACACCCAGTGACTCAGCTGTTCGGACATCAAGGGGGAGTTCATTCCACCACATCAAGAGCTACTATGCATCAAATCACTTAAAATTGTCAATGAGTGACTTCAAAAGTCATGAGTGTGGTTATCAATACAATGAATTTTATATGTGCAACAGGACTCAGCCAGTTAGTTCAATACCTTGCTCAAGAAGAATAATGTTAGCAGTCAAGGAATGGTAATTTTTATGAACTTTGAGTGGAAATTGGACTATTCATGAAATGCCACAGAATTGGATGATCTCAGTTGGATTCAAGATTTGGCATTTATAGTGGACATTAAGTGAGCATTTGAATGTTCTCAACACTAAACTGTAAGGTTGAGAAAAATTTGTCTCAGAATACTATGATAGCATTCATGCATGTCCCATCTCTCACAGATCCAGTTTCTGTTGAAATGCATGAATGCTATCATATAACTCTCAAGGTCATTGTGTTGTTCAGTTCAATTCAATTTTATTTGTATAGCGCTTTTAACAACAGACATTGTCTCAAAGCAGCTTCACAAAAGTATAT
>JAQQZU010023664.1:0-14299 GCA_030068025.1 Parauchenoglanis punctatus | reverse complement strand
GAGCTTATTTACTGACTCAGTGAGCCAGCCAGGAGCTTATTTACTGACTCAGTGAGCCAGCCAGGAGCTTATTTACTGACTCAGTGAGCCAGCCAGGAGCTAGATTTACTGACTCAGTGAGCCAGCAAGGAGCTTACTTACTGACTCAATGAGCCAAGCAGGTACTTAGTTACTGACTGAGTGAGCAAGTCATGTTCTTACTGACCATCTAAGCAAGTGAATCAGCCAATTACTCAATGACCAAATGAATGAGAGAACCAACCAGCCACTTAGTGAATAAGGAGCAAGCTAGCCTGTCTCTTACTGATCAACTGAATGAATGAGTGAGTGAGTGAATGAGGGAGGGAGGGAGTCAGTCAGCCAGCCACTATGGACTGAGGAATAAGCGAGGCAACCAGCTTTAATGTCCAACAGCATGATCAGCTCAGCCAATCATTAGCCAGCTACTTAGTGAGCAAACACCACAGCCAGCCATTATGAGATATCTAGTAACTATAATGCACCAAGAGTAGTGATTGCCTGAGGAGCGAGCCAGCTGCTTATCGACCAGCCAAGTAAGTGAGCAAGCCAGGGTCACTTCATTTCCCAGATAATAATCTTCTTTGTTCATTTTAAGTTTTGGATTAACCCAACATTGGATGCCCCAAGAGGTGTCAAAGCACATTTTCCTTCGGCTTCTGTTCTCACAGTGATAATTTCCCAAGTACTAGGTCTTATTTGGGGTCATGACAGTCATGAATAGTCATGACAATCTGCTCAGGATTCTGACTCTAGCTTGCATTTACACTGAATGTCTTACTGAAAACTGTAGTTAAATTCCTAAGTACACATATAAGAGTGGGTAAGTGACTGATTTAGCAAGTCAATTATTTAGTATGTGCACCCACAGAAATGTGGTGTGTGTGTGTGTGTGTGTGTGTGTGTGTGTGAGTTTACCCGCAGCAGTGTGCAGAGAGCTGTGTCACAGAGCTGAGTGTGCTGAACGACCACTGAGAGCTGCAGTAGGATAGCGTGGCTGGATCACTGTAACACACAAACACTTTAGAGAATGAATATAAGGCAATATAAGAATGTGGACAAACTCAATGCATTCATACAATATTATAATATCCTCAAGCAGCATTATAAAGGTTTTGGAATTATTATCATATGCATATGATCATTTAATACCAGCACAAGTAGTTTCACTAATGCTTATTTTCAAGCATGAAAACCACACACACACACGCACACACACACGCACGCACGAACACACGCACGAACACACGCACACACACACACACACACAGAGAGAGAATGAGAAAGCAATTGAAATTCTGACCTGATTTTAAAGAGGTTGTTGAAGGTGGAGTTTACAGGACTGCCCAAGCCCTCTTCATTCTCCAGGTTCTGAGTTTCAAATACAAAAATATATACAATTTAAAAAAAACAAAATGATAGAAAATCTCGACCTCCTACAAAAATATGCACATTACTTTTCTAGATTTTTATGTTTACTAATTTCTTCTTTACTAACAGACAGAGGTGGGACAAGGTCACTGTTTGGCAAGTAACCAGTAAGTCATGTTGAAGTCCCAAGTAAAAGATTACCTGGTCCAAGCACTAAACAAGTCACTATGAGGTGGGTGTTAACATGCGACGCCATCAGTCACTGATAACGATTCCGTGATGGCTCGTTTCGGTTAGCGCCCTTTATCCTGACTAACATCATCACAGACCACAGGATCCACTTAGTCAGGCGGCAAAAGTATGTAGGTAGTACAAATGGGAGCATGTTCAGTAGGTGAGGTTCAGTAGGTGTGATTATCCCATCCTACAGGCAGGAAAAGCTATATTTTGATTAGATATGAATAAATTTAATTTTACCAGTGACATGTGTTATGTCATTACAAGTCAAAGAGGCAAAAAACTGGGTCAACAGTATTAAAGTCGAGTAGCAAGTCATTTCTAATTTTGTCAAGTCGAGTCTGAAGTCATCAAAATCACGAGGCGATTCTGACTCGAATCCAAGTGGTGTGACTCGAGTCCACACCTCTGCTACTAGATACTTAAATTGTATTAAATACTTTGCTTTCAATAGTTTGAAATATGTAAAATATTTCTTTTTGAAAATTAAAAGCATAATAATTTAAACACGATCAAGTTAACCACAGAAAGTTTTAATTACTTTCAGCACTAGGAGTAGATATATATTAAAAATATTGTAATACTTTTAAATGAAGGAGACTGAGAAAAGTTTGGAATATTATAAAAATAACTAAAAGTGTTTAGTCTGCAAATGACAACAAAAAAACATATATAATCATTTTAAAATAACTTAAAAATATTTCCCTGCAAATACAATATGATGATAATTTTCTTCTGCATGCACAATAGGAAAAAAGCCTAAAACTTAAACATTAGACTTAAACATTAAAGTAATTTTCCAAAGTAAGAAATGAAATAAAATCCTCGCCTGGTATTTGAGGTTGCTGTGATCCATCGTTCCGGCGGAGGAGGACGGAAGACTCTGCGGTTTGGAGAAAGTCAGGGGGCCGAACGTCATCTCTCCATCACGCTCTCTCTCTCTATCCTTCCATCCGTCCAAGTCCTCCTCTGGCCCCGCCCCTTCCTCCTCCCCCTCCAGTGAGAAGGCGTCGTCGATGGTGAACTGCTTCGCCATGGTAACGGACCCTCAGGCACTCACTAGGTGAAGACGGATGTACACTGGGGATTAAATGAAGTTAGACAGGCCAAAAAAGATTTATTTAATAAAAGGTGTAAAATCAGTAAATTTAACAACTTTCAAGGTTGTGTTTTATTCCTGAAGTCCCTCGCTTCATCCATGTTGTATCAGAATGTAATAATCACACACAATTCTTTTTGATTACATCCGGATCTTCAACGACTAATTACAAAATTCAACAGGTCTTGACTAGAATTAGCGAAAAGATAATAAACGGCATCATAAAATATTTATAAAATGCACATAAAGGAATTATACATGTTTAAATTAGATATTTATTAGCTAAAGTGATCCATTTTGAAAACCCGGCTTCTCTTTCCTCCTACAGAGACAGAATCCTGTTCCACCGTAAATAAAATAACGTTATTAAAGCAAGTGTTTGCTCCTGACTGCCCCCTGGTGGTCGCTCTGTTTCAGCCCTACACATTATATCAGCGTTATTACACGGCACTCTAACTCTACTGCCTCTCACGGCTCAGAGGTGTGTGTGTTAACTACAACACACAAGCAGCAGAAGGGCAGGAGTGTGTAACAGCACAAACACACACAACCTTGACAGCAGGAACAGGCGCAGAGGAAATGACTTCCTGTGAGCTTTACACACTCCGCTTCCTTTAAACCATGTCGATCAGAATAAAGCAGCACGACTCCATAAACTGTCACGTAGCAATAAAACACCAGCATGTTACGGTTTAAAACTATTACACAGCAATGAAAAATAAAACAATAACAGTATTATTACACTGAAGCGCTGCTGAGTTCTGGACTCTGATTGGTCAGAAGATGTTGATGAATTCTCCATAACAGCAGCTCAGACAGTAGCACAGCCGGTATTATACTAATGCACTCATTTTAACGCGTTACTATTTCTGATTTTTACTCGTCTCACTAGAGTCAGGTAGAGGAATGTGTGTGTGTGTGTTAGAGGAGAACAAACGCAGTGTTTAAATAATGTTGGAATGAAATAAGCCCTGCCCACAGTACACATAACCGTCACGGTGCGTTAATCACGCCTAAGATGACCAACAAGTCAGAAAAAATTAAAAAAGAGATGAAGACAAAAATAAAACGGTATCATACTTATGATTTGTTCTCGCTTTCATTAAATATCCGCTACCAACTAGTGATATGTAAAACAGCTATATTTCTCTCTCTCAAAGTTAATAAAATGAGAAAAAAAGCCACGCATTGTCATGTTTAAGCTCCACTGACCTGTGCAAGGCGCTGACACTGGAGACTCCTTCCAAACAAGTTACATAAAATCCTCCGTACAGAAAACTTCACCATATCAACAATTCCACACATTTTTATATTCCACTTAAATAAACTTCTATTTGTTTATATTAAACTGATATTAAACTAGGACTACTGGTTCTGAATGATAAATTGCATGTAATAAGGAACGCACCGGTTTAGTTTTGTTAGCGGCTCCTCTCCTGCTTTTGTTTGACTCAGTACTTGAATTGGTTATTTTCTCTGGTCGCTGTATTATTAAACCACACATGTTCACTTAACTGAGGTTTTGGCTTCTTTACCCAGCGCTCTTCTGATCAGTGATGTTACTGAAAAGAATCTGATAACGGAGTGACTCATATACAGAGTTTCTCTCGATCAGATTACTGAAGTATCTGTAAACACCTTGATCAGATTACAGAGGCTCTTATAAACTTTTTGTTAAGATTACTAAAGAATATATAAACACCTTGATCAGATTACTGAAGTGCTTTTAATCACTTTGATCAAAATACTGGTACAATGTTGTGATGGCTCAGCTGTATAACTGGCCCTGGTGCACAGCGCGCTGATCACGTGATCATTTAGGGTCTGCTCAAACACGTCGCCTACATTCATCATCGCAAATTCAAATGATACCGCGATTAATACACGGTATATTGTTCAGCCTGGAGATTATCATGCAGTGTCGCTTTTGAAAGTTTTATTTTAGGCATATTTTCAAACTTAAATGACTTTTTGGCTCAACTCACAAACTTGTTTGTTTATCAAGCCCACCGGAAGCGCTCTGGCTGTGTGTCTGTCCTTTAAATGTTTCTTTTTCATAATGTTTCCTTTCACTTTAATTGTTTTGACTTTATTCGACGAAATTTATTTTATTGTAATTTAATCAGGCCTACTCCGTATTCTAAACATGCGTAATTTTACGTGGCTAAACATAAATTTCCTTTTAAACGAACTGTTATGTTTTGTTTAATTTAATGATTTTAACTGCTTTGTCTAACACACCTCAACTTTACAAACCGATGAAGCGAACAATATTTTAAACAATGACCTCACAGATAGTACCGTTACTCGAAAAGCGAACTAAACTTAAAGGGACAACTACGGGCGTTATTTTTTTCCCCATCCTTATTCCGACTACTTCCTCAATTCTGCGCCAAAATTGGCTGCTAAATTCACCCTTATAAGCAACCCACCAATCATCGGCAGGAATTATGACTTTACACCTATCATAGCATAGGAGGCGGGATCATCCGAAATACGGGTAGGCTAAAATTTTCGCCAGCTATAACCGGTAATAAATTCGTTATTCGATACTTACTGTCGCTGTTTGTTGTGCGTTAGTGTGCGGAGATTCGCATTTACACCATGTCGTTGCCTAGATGACTGTGCGTGGAGAAAAAATAAAAACCCGTTTCAAAATATTAAAGTAAACGCATTCACACAAACAAAAACTTTGCACGAAACTTTTTGCTAGTTTAGCCAGCTAGCGTCTTTCTTCTTCTGATAACGTTTCTCCTTCCGTCGCGTAAAAATGGCTAAGATTCTCTACTGCCCCCAAGCGGAGTGGACTGGAACTGTTCCTGCCGTTTTAAATAAAATACAGGGAGGTTATGAACACTGCATAGTTCTTATTTGATCAATATATTGTAAATAAAAATTTAAAAATAAGTAAAATAATAAAACAAAATAAAATGAATGTCAAAAAATAATCTGCACTGAATTGTATTTTCCATTACACATTCGTATCTGTTTTTAATGGTTTGTTATGCATACAAGACTTTTTATGCGTTGATAAAATCATAGAGAAAGTTTTGCAAATAAATTTACACTAAATGTGAATTAAAAATAATTATTAATTTTTAGTGAAATTTTTTAGTTTTAAGAATTACTTGTTTATATAACAAAGCAACAAGAAAATAAATCTAATTGATAAAAAGTTGATATATTTTGTCATCACTTATTATAGCACATCAGATTTCCCTGCTTACCTTAAATGTGGGCTACATTTATGTGTACAAGTCTTTTGGCTCACTGTCTGAAATTAATAAGTGGGACTTTCAGAACTTTCTGGAAATAATAAAAAATAAGACAGAGGTTATGGTTACTCGAAAGATGTACTTGTTTATTTAGACTTCCTGTCTGTGAATAACAAAAATCATGTCAAGAAACCATCTTTTCAGAAGTCATATTTTACAGTGACCTCCAAAAAAAAAAAAGAGTGACGCTTGAAAACACAGTACTCTGTGATATCTCCAAGGTCTGGAGGTTACTGATTACTGCTGCACTTGAGAGCTAATCTTTTTAAAATTTATTTATTTATTTTTGTTTTGTTGTGTCTTTTGCTTTTATTATCCTTACTTTATTTTGTACACTGATTTAAAATAGTAATAATAATAATAATAATAATAATAATAATAATAATAATAATATTATTATTATTATTATTATTATCAAAAGTGTTTGTTTTTACAGTATTTGCCCACCAGAGGGCAGAAATGTTCAAAACAAATCTCATTGTTCCAAAAAATTTAATGTAATTTCAGCATTGTTAATTTTTTTTAAATCTCATTTATAACCTTATTGAATCTGCTGGAATCTATTAATGCACCCCAGTGTCTCACTCCTATTCCAAATAGCTTAAGATCACTAACATTATCCAACTTAGCTAGCAGGCCAGTTAATTGCTAGTAAAGTTAACTGCTAGTAAACTAGGTTCTGTTTGTCGCAGGGTTGGGGCAGACACCAGTGGGATTTCAGAATCCGAATCTCAATTTTGATCATAATTTTCTTAGTTATTTATTGAACAGCAGTCACACCAGTTTAATATATAATATAGTTTATGTAACAACCACCATACTTTTTTTTTATTATTAGCATTAGCTTGATTAGCTGGCTAAGGTTGACTAAAAGCTGTGTTTATTCACAGACATCACAAACTTTACTTTTTCAGCAACCTTAGCAAGGAATAAAGTCTTGTATAACAGCAACAGTTTACTCTCCAATTAGCAACATCCGTGCCATCTTTATCAGAGTTACATCATTAGATGAGTGCCACATGAAGGACTGAGTCAATATCACTGTACCCATAAAGCACTGCTGCAATCTGATACCATTTCCTTTTGAAAATGGTGGATGATGCAGTTCACGCAAAACAAGAGCAATTTTAAAACTAACATTTGGTTTTTTTCAACTCCATTATTTGTACACAGGAAGGAGAAAGTGGCAGAAATTTGCATCTCTCTAAAAATGTCGCTTCACACCTCTTCCACTGTCTTATTGTATTATCTGAGGAGTTGAATTCCATGCTGTTAGTGTTATCTATTCTATTAATCATCATTTTATGATCATCCTCCAAACCCCCTTGGAAACTTTGTAGAAGAGCTGGACAAGCTCATGAGACACTTCCCTTGAGACGTGATCTCTCTTCATCTCTTATAGACTTCAAACTTCCTTCTGACAAGCTGCACTCCTCCTGCTGCCTCTCTCTTGTACTCTTTTGACCTGAACTTCAACCACTTTCCTCCAACACAGAAGGGAATTGTCCTACACCTGGTCTTCAGCTGACCTTCCTCTGTTCTAGACAGCAACATAACCCTGCTCAACATCTCAGATCATCACTAGTAGTAAAAAAAAAGACATCGGTTCATTTTTTTTTAAATACATAGCAGGTATTATGGTGGCATGTAGTGGGTGCAGCAAGTGACATTTGAATTGAGTTGAATTATTGTAGATTATATACAAATTCTGTGGTTAACCAACAAACCCAAACAACTGGCTCCAGTGAATCCCTTGGACCAATTGTATGCCGCAAATTGTCCGTTGTCTCTTGAAAACTCTACTCTGACAACTTCAGTTCATTGATCTTCAGTAAGCATTTTATCTTGGTCAGGGTTTTTGCTGGATCTGAAGCCTATCCTGGAATTACTAGGCTTGAGGCTGGAATACATCCTGGATGGGACAGCAGTAAGGCAATTTAGTGTATCATGGCCAATCCAGCCATGTTTTTTGGGTGAGTTTTTTGGAAGAAACCCATGTGCACATGGGGAGGAGTTGTGAAACCTTACACAGACAGTGACCTAAGTTCAAATCATGATGCTGGAAATATAAAGTAGCAACTCTACTATAAACACATTTAAACTAAATTAACATCTAATAACTGAGATCATATCGGAACATGAAGGGCACTCAGAGAGCGCAGACCTCCGCCAAGGACAATATTCGACTCTTCTATAACATGCAAAGCTGCAACCGCAACCACTTCATAGATCTGGATATAGCTCCAATAAAGTCGTCATATTTCTACATTGGCTATGTTTTGTCACTATTGAACATTACTGCCATCTATTGGATTTTAAGATGTATGGCATTGTTGAGCGCAGACTTACACCAAGACCAAATGCCGTATCTTGAAATGTTAGCAAATGTGAAACTAAATTTGTGGATTCAACCCAAGATTCAGATCTGCTACAAAATGTAATGGGATCTTTCTTGACCTCTGCTACTCCCTGCCACCAATGGACATGTTACATGGAAATCAGTTCAGCAAGTTTGACATAATTCTGCTTACAGACAGACAAACAAACAGACAAACATACCACATTGAAAACATAACCACCATTGCAGAGAAAATAATCAACAGGAGCAACTTATCACTTGTTTGAACACATGCTTGTAGACACATGCTTGCCCTCCCTATTTCCACCCCATCACACCCTTCTCCTAATCACTGAAACCTCCTGTGAATTTTTCCATCATTTCTGTTTTCCTGCATCCTAACAAACCTATGACACCCTGACTCCTTTTCCAGTCCATCAACAATAACATAACCATAACATTCAGTAGTTCTGTAGCATTTTTGCTTCACCCCTCAATCCTTCACCTCATCCATGACAGTTAATAACTTTGCCATATTCTTAGATAACATGATTAACAAAATCTGTCCTATCTCTATCCCTACATTACTATACCCCCTTTCTTATTGAAGAAAAGACCTGCAGCAATTCCACCTCCTACACACTGGATGACATCTTTTGACAATGCTCCAGACCATCTCACAAGACTACTCCATCGTTTCCTTTATTAATGACTCTATAAGTCCTGGTCATGTACCAATTGCCTTCAAGACAGCAAGGCTTATACCCGTTCTAGAAAAAGCTCCCGGTAGATATCTCACATATCAGTAAATACGGACTGGTATCACTTCTTTTTCTGATACAAAAAAAATCATTGACCATGTTATATACAATCACGTTTCCCTCTTTCCTCCAACATCCTAACCAGTCTGGTTTCCATGTGTCAAACTTCACAGAAATAGCTGCTGCTAGATCAGCCAAACTATCAATGGTTCTCATTCTTCTTAACCTCTCAGCAGCCTTCAACGGGGCAAATCTCAAAACTCTCCTGTCCATCTGGGAGTCTGGGAATTAGTGGCTGAGCATGGTGGTGGTTTGTTTCTTACCTTGAGGAACAATCAACTCAGGGGATATAAAGCAAATCCACTTCTGGTGTCCCATAAGACTTCAGTGCTAGGTCTTCTTTTTTCCTTTTATACCTGCTCTCAGGTTATATCCCCACATTGGTTTCATACTATTGCTATGCTAATGCCACTCAACTCCTTTCCTTTCCTCCCTCATGTTTCTGCCCAGATCTGAGTGCCTGGTGGACATCTTGTCATGGATCACCTAAAACTAAATCTCAGCAAGGGTAAGTTGCTGTGTATCCCTGAAAATGTTTTGACACTTTGCTCTTCTCCCTAGTCTTGGATTGCACTATGTGACAATGTATGCAGGTTTGGGGTAGTTCTGGACAACCAGGTTTCCTTTTCATATTGCTAAACTCATTCAGTCATGGAGGTTTTTCCTTTAAGACATCAGGAGGATCTCATGTTCCCTCCACAAAGGCCAAAGGTGCTTGTTTAGTCTCTTGTCATCCTGAGGCTGAACTACTGCAATTTGTTTCTGGTTGGTCTTCTTACGTGCATCATCGGACCTGTGAAAGAAATACCTCGCCAAAAACAAATCCCAACCTACTTGAAGACACATTAAACCTCTTGCTTCACTTTGTTTCCTCAAGCATGAATTGACTTGACTGGTCCCACATACCCTCAAACACAAGAAACACATGCATTAAGACTTCTCTGTCCTTCTCCAGGGTTCCTGGTCCAATCCTAAGCTTGGCTTACTACCTATGTGGAGTGTTGAATGTTCTCCCTATGTTCAGGTTCTCCAGGTTCCTCCTACCCCAGAAAAGAATGCTGATAAATGGATTTGCTATGCTAAATTGCCACTTAGTGTGAATGAGTGTGAGAATGTGAGTGGGCATGGTGTCCTGCGATTGACTGGCATCCCATCCAGGGTGTGTTCCTGCCTCTAGTTCAGCATTCCTGGGATAGCCTTCATATCGCCACCACCTTGACGAGGATAAAATGTTTACTAAAGATGGATGAATGAATGCTATCCCTACACCCAACCTGTCTGTACTAGCATCTTCTCATGGAGACTACAATGCACTTTTGTAATTGGTAAAGCACTTGTAAATGTACATGAGAACTGATGGAGCTCTGGTACCTTACTCTGCTAGTGACTTAGTAAGCTAGCTAATTAGTACACAGCAAGTTGGAAAAGATGCTTTTGAAAAAAAAAAAATCCACAAAATGTAGAACTCCTGAACTTCACAAAGCCTCATAAGCGCAAGCGTGGGATTAAGGAAACCAAAATCATACCATATACAAATGTGTATTTAAAATGGAAACCTTTAAAACATAATTCAAGGGACTTAATTGCATTTTAAGGATGGCTAATGTAAGAGTTCATTAAAGCAAGACTACATGAACTTTCACAGGTAAATAATTCTAAAGGTACAAATCATATATCCTTCATGGTACCACCACAGCAACAAGGAATAATACAGTCTGGTACCTTCCTGAGATTGTGGAAGTAAAATATATCTAGAAACTTTTGCAGCCTGTGGTCTAGGTTGATCTTGCTAAATTCTAGAACATTCTGGCTCAAAACATGATTGCTTCTGCAAGGACTTGGCTGTAGATGGATCTTGCAAGGTGAAGATTATTACTGCCAAACAAGCATCCAAATGATTTAGTATACAAAACTAGCATTATACAGTCTTTGTGAAAACCTGTGGTCTGAACTGCACTTGCACAAACATGGAGGAGTGAAACAAGATTCGTTCAAGACTTTTTTAGACATTACAAAACAATACTCTCCAAATGAGGCTTCATTGATTATTATTAAAAATAATAGGGTGCTTAGGGTGCTAATAATTTTGAAAACACAACAAAAACTTTAGTAGTTATTATTTTAAAATAAAATATGAATATACTATATTCTCTATTCTATATTGTATAACTACACTCAAATGATCCTAGATTCTCATAGAGGGTGCCAATAATTTTGTACTGGCTTAAAAATAATACACAGCATTTAAAACATATAACCAAATGTGTTATTTTACTGCCTTAAAAAGTAACACAAACTCTCAACCAGGTGTTATCACATACACCAAAATAACAATTAAACACCGTCACTGCACAAATAGGGACTTTAGAAATATTATAGACAAAAAAAATCCCTCTCATCTTTCAGGTTTTCTTTCGAAGTTCTTCATAATAAGCCTGGCAGCTTGACGTCATTAAAAAGTACGACACTGTAGACGCTCACCACTGTTTTCCAAAGCGACATTAATCTGATGCTGCCGCTCTCAAATCCATAATGTTTTTAAGGGACGACGTTTCATAGACTCGCCAGGTTTTTTAAAAAATATATAATTTACAATAGAAAGAGAGCATTCGTGTTGGGTGTAGTTTAGAGCAAGCAGAGAGCAAGCATTTCAGTGCAAACATGGTTTTGTTTTCAGCTGTGATGCTTTCTTTAGTCCATCAACAGCTAAGACCAACAAATAAAAAAAGAAATAAAGAAAAGGTGACAACCAGAGGAGTGAAAAAAAATCCTAAAGTGCATCATTGGATGGAGGGTGTGTGTTTTTGGCCATAAAATATGTTTTTAAAATGTGTGTAATATTTTAATAAAGCTACAACCAGATTCCAAACCGATGAATAACAGCCTTAAAAACTGTTTAATAAACAGTTCTTCATATTACAATAATATATAGTATAGCGAAAAATGATCAGATTGAACTTTTCACTTTCACAAGATTTCACTTTTCCTTTTTGTGTTTTGTTAATAAAAACTAATGGTGGAGTAGAATTTCAGGCTTAAATTGTAAAATTAAAGCTACAATCAGTGTGGAAATTTAATAGCCTTAATCAAAGATTTAGAAATGAATAATATCTTCATAACTAAAGAAAACAATTCGCACCAAAACCATACACATGGTGACTTTAAAACCCATTTAGAACATCAACACTGTTAATAAAACCACTAAGGAAATAGGATTAAATACTAAACCCGTAGAATTAGAGCCACAATCAGTATGTTTTAGAGTGCTTGGAAATTCAAACAAACAATAAAATCAACATTTCTTCACATCTACAAAATGAAAAAAATTGCCACCAGAAACATACAGACAGTGACTTTAGTATTGCTTAGAACATTATACAGTAATCATTTCTTTATGTTAATTTGTTAATAATATCAGTGGCGGTGAACTAGAATTAAAGATTAAAGTGACTGTAGAATTACAGCTACAATCAGTATGTTTTAGAGCTTATGGATATTGATGAATGACAGCCTTTAATAACTTTCATATAAAAAAAAAACACACAGGCAGCAACTTTTATAAACCTTAGAGGATCAGGTACGATACTGTTTATCATTTAATGTTTGTCTTCTTAATAAAAACAGTGGTGGACTGTAGCGAAAGACTACATTTGTAAAATTAAAAAATCAGTATTTATTACAGCATAAACTAAATTAATAAATACTAAAGCTATAAAAAATCTGGATAAATAAATATTCATTCATATAAAAAAAACACAAAAAAAATACAGATAGTAGCTTTAATAATTAAAATAAATTAAATATTTAATTTTAAAGGATTGAAATAAAAAAAGATTGTAGAGTTAAAACTACATTTAAAATATACAAATTGATGAATAACATTATTATAAATATAATATACATTTATTTATTATAAATATATAATAAAATTAATACAAATATATAAATTAAGTATTAGTGGACTAGAATTAAAGCTACAATCAGTATATTCTTTAGGATAAGCTTCTACAATAATATTTGTCTTCAGATATTAAAAATTTTTTTACACCAAAACATACAGGTTGTGGACTTAATATTTCTTATAACATACTTAATAAATGTACTTAATATACTTATACTTATTTATATACTTATATAATTAATATACATCTTAGAATATCAAAATATTTTACATTTATTTTCTAAATAAAACCATTAGTGGGTTAGAATTAAAATTTGAAGAAGTAAAGGTACAATCAGTAGTTTTTAAAAAACCACAGAAATTAAAACTGATGAACAACAGTTTTAAAAAGCTGTTTAATAAATAGTTCTTCATATTTAGAATAAAGAAAAAGAAGAATTGGCACCAAAACCACAAACTGTTTAAGCTTTAAGATTAGATTTACATCAGGTAGGCTGGTCATGTCCTGTTTCAGTGTGGAATTAAAAAGTAAAAGTTTAGAAATAAAGATACAAGTTGTAGACTTAAAGCTACCATCAGTATGTTTTATATGTGTATAAACTAATACAAAAAACAGAGATATTAGCTATAATTATTTGTATTTCTAACATACTTTGGAACATCAAGTAGAAGATTCCACTTTTCCACTTGTTCTGTTAATAAAATCAGTGGTTTAATGATTAAAAATAAAATGAGTATAAATAAAGCTAAGCTGGAACATTAGATACAACTTTTATTTTCTTTTATGTTCGTTTTGTTAATAAAACCTGCCGTGGAGTAGAATTAAAGATTAAAATTATAGAATTAAAGTTACAATCTATGTTTTTGGAGCAGGTAATTCAATCTGTTATAAAAGAAAAATAAGTTAATAAATATTTCATCATCTTTAAATAATATAAAGTAAAATAATTAACATCATCAGCTTACAAATGGCAACTTTAATGATTCCTGTAGTATAATAATTCATCATGAAGAATATTATGTTCACTTTATGCTTTTTAATGAAAGTATAAAATGATAGAATTAAAGCTACAATCAATTTTTATTTAACATGTTTATATGTCAGTAAGAAGCACTAATATGCAGAAGGTTGTGAGATCAAATCCCACGACTGCCAAGCAAGACCCATCCATCCATCCATCCATTATCTATAGCGCTTTATCCGTCTGGGTCGCGGGGAAGCTGGAGCCAATCCCAGCA
>JAQQZU010023662.1:0-14314 GCA_030068025.1 Parauchenoglanis punctatus | reverse complement strand
TTTCCTCAATAAATAAATGACCAAGTATAATATTTTCATCTCATTTGTTTGACTAGGTTCTCTTTATCTACTTTTAGGACTTGTGTGAAAATCTGATGATGTTTAGGTCAATTTTATGCAGAAATATAGAAAATTCTAACGGGTTCACAAACTTTCAAGCACAACTGCATATCCTGAAAAAAATGCTGAATGATAACAGCCAGAGCATTCCGCCCTCCACGTATCCGCCAATACATTTACTCAGTACGCAGTCATTTATCTTCAGTAACTGCTTTACCCTGCTCAAATGCATTATACTCTTTTTCTTTTTTTTAATAAAAGCAAAAAACACATTGCACATGTCTGCATACAATTAACCTATTTCAGTTTCGTTCATTCGCTGATCCAGCCAAACTCACTAACAAATGTCTGGCTGAATCCGAATGATCACATGATAACAGAGTTGGACACATTAACAGCGTTTTGGTTCTGAATAATGAGATTTTAGAGAGAATGTAAAACATTTCACTTTTGTTTTGCACAAGTCTAGTGTGACCACTAGTTAATGAGGGAAAATAATAAGTAGGTCACCAAACCAAACCAACCAGAGAGACCACAGTCACACCTTCTTGCTTTATATTTTCTTACAAAACTGAGACTACCAAGTTCATAGGTCAAAGATACTGGATTGATTAAATGGTTCTTGAACATATCATGACCAAACTTGGGAGACAAGAATACTGATTGCCCAGGATTTTATTTAAGCAGGTATGCTTCAAGATGGCATATTCATAATTGATAATTGATAAATCAATTCAACTTACACGTTTCATTATTATATATATATATGTGTTTTACTGTTTTTTACTGCTTATTTCATATTAAGTCTGACCACTGTACCTGAGAAAGCAGAAACGTGTTGTTTTTAGGTGTCTCCTGTGTCACAAATGTTAAGGCTAAACCTCTGCAATTTGCTCAAACCTCACAAGCAAAATAACACCCTTCACGTGCTTAGATGAAACACAAGCTATGAACATTCAAATTGCTTTTAGTTTTAAATCACCTATTTTTTTAAAAATATGGTTCTGTATTGCTTTTGAATAAATAGTGAAACATTTTTTGCATGTGAATTGAAGACTTGTGTAACCAACTGTATGGGTGTGATTCGAGTGCATGTGTAACACTTAAGACAAGTGTAGTCAAAGAAAAAGTATATACTATATGGCCAAAAGTATGTGGACACCTGACCACCACACTCGTACATCCTCGCTGTTACAATAAGCTTCACTCTTCCGGGAAGGTGTTCCACTTGATTTTGGGGCGTAGCATGAGATTTGTGTTCATTCAGCCACAAGAGCATTATGGCGATCAGGCACTGTTGTTGTGTAAGGAGGCCTGGGGTGCGGTCAGTGTCCCATTTCATCTCAATGGTGTTTAGTGAGGTTGAGGTCAGGGCTCTGTACAGGACACTAGAGTTCTTCCACTCCAACCTTGGCAAACTATGCCTTCATGGAACTCAGTTTGTGCACAGGGGAATTGTTATGCTGGAACAGGTCTGGGCCTCTTGGGTCCAGAGAAGGGAAATAATAATAATACAGCATATAAAAACATTCTATACAATTGTGCGCTTACAACATTATCGCAATAGTTGGTATAGAATCATATATGGATGCGATGGTCAGGTTTCCACAATACTTTTGGCCATATAGTGTATATTTAATAAAATAAAATGAATGTCATTCTCTTGCGTTAGGCAAGACATAAGTTCGATGCACTTCACAGATCAATTTCACACAGTAAGCAATGAATTCAGAGAATTTAGTGTTGTGTTTTTATCAAATTAAAGCCAAAAGCCACAAAATCTACTAGCTGAGCTGTTCTCACAAGTCACTGTGCTTTGATACTTTGACCTGTCTGTCCGTCACTGTCATTTGTTGAGTTGATGAATTATTAAGAGATGGCTAAATAATATAGCTTTGGCACTTAACCTTTTACTCACTTCTCAGTGAACACAACAATAAATCTGCTACTGCAGGAGGAAGTGATAAATTATTATGAAATTGAGCAGATACCCTCAGAGAGAAAAGAGAAGTTTACTCCAGTCTGCATTCCTGAAAATGTACTTTCCATAAAGAGCACTCTTTTCCCCACTGACATATGAAATGTGGACAACTAAAGGGTCACACAACTATTGCCAACAAAAAGTACAATTACCCTGAAATAGGGCAAAGCACAGACCGAGAGACTACTTATAAACATGAGCGTCCGGGTTTTACATATTAATGTAGGCCAAAGTGAAGGGAAAACTTCAAGCTTTCATTCCTCTTTAACTCGGACATGAGCTTGTGTTAAAATGCAAGCACACAATGTTTTCAGGCCATGATGACAAAAATGTAGTTGAATGTGTCATAGTATGCTTAGAAGTATGATACAGTATGTATATATTTACACATCTCATCAGGTTTTCAGATTGTTCCAAAATTGAGTGAATATGGTATCTCTTTTTTGCTACAAACATAGGCAGCTTGACATTGAGATATTTCACAGATTGAGAACACTGTGCATTCGGATACTATATTGCACTGTACTGTATAACTCATTATTAGTACTTGCAAACATTAATATTTTGAAATATTAGAATATAATTCTGCAGCAGCTCTAAAGTAGTTAAACTGCTATTCAATGGAGTGACAGGTAATTTTGTTGAGTGTGAGCAAGTGAGGTTTTTATATCCAAAGTTATTGGTATCAGTTGCTGAAAGCAAATCAGGAAAGTAGCCAGTAAATGAAGACAAAATGATTAAAAGTGTGATTTAATTAAAACAACCATAGATCATCCTTTTGTTTTCTTTCATGCCACTGTCTATACTGAACAACCAGTTAGGTGCTAATATATGTGCAATACTACTTATATATCCGAGAAATGTGCAATGATCTGGAATCGCACAAATCGCCTGGAACCCATGGACATCACCACATGCTGAGTTTCCCCCTCATGAGGTGCTTTAAATCAGCCGCTTTTAGTTGTTGCTTGTTTGTGGGTCTTTCTGCCTAGGGTTAGGGTTAGGGTTAGGAGAAGCAGGCCCAATTGGGTTTGAGGTCAGGTGACTGACTCAGCCATTTAAGAACATTCCATTTCTTTACATTAAGGAGCTCTTGGGTTACTTTAGTAGTATGTTTGGGTCATTAAACATTTGTATTGTGAAGTGCCGCTTTCTTTCAGTTTTTTTCACATCAGTTTTGCCGGATGTGACTAAATCTGAGCAGAAATACAGCTCTGTAGACTTCAGAATTCATCCTGCTACTTCTATCAACAGTCCCATCATCAATTAACACCAGTGACCCAGTTCCATTGGCAGGCATACATGCCCATTTCCACCATGTCTGGCAGTTGTGGTATGCTTTAAATCATGAGTCCTTCCTTTCCTTCCCCATTCTCTTCTCTGCACATCATTCTGGTACGAGTTACCATTGGTTTCATCAGGCCAAAAATTTTGTTCCAGAACTGGCCTTTATGTTCCTGCGTGTATGAATGTCAATACAGCAGGTTTGCCTGAAGATAAATTAGGCATCTTGAGGCAACCCTGCTGTATTTACATTCATGAAGGCATCTCTTGGTTGTAGACTTGTCTGTTGGTTGTAGACAATGATAGGCCTACCTCCTTGAGAGGGTTCTTGACTTGGCTAGATGTCATGAAGGGGTTTTTCTTTACCAAAGATTGAACCACACGATCTTCATAAACAATTGTACCATCATCCACTTTAGTTGTCCTCCGTGATCGTCCAGCCCTTTTGGTGTTGCTGAGCTCATCAGTGCATTCCTTCTTTTTAATAATGTACCAAATTATCGATTTGGCCACTCCTAAAATTACTGATATCTCTCTGATAGGTCTGGGTTTTTTTTGCAGCCTAATGATGGCCTCCCTCATTTGCATCAACACCTCTTTGGACCACATAAAACTTCCCGTGGACAGCTGCCAAACATTAATTCAAAACTTGAAATCAACTTTAGACCTTTTATCGCCTTCATTTGTCATAGAATAACAAGGAAACAGACCATAACTGTCCATGAAACCATAGTAAATTGTCCAATTACATTTGAGCAAGTGATATGGAGGGGCTGTGTTAAATAAATGTCTGTAATTCCTAAATATAGGCAATGTTTTTATTAAATGCCTTGATTTACAGCTGAAAGTTTACACTTCAACCACATATTGATGGCTTCACTTCAAATCCATTGTGGCAAAGACATGAAAATTGCGTCACTGTCCAAATACTTATGGATCTAACTGTATTTTCTTGAGTTTGAGCTCGTTTTTTTCCCCCAACAGGCTGACCTTTGTTTCCCTCTCACCCTGGAGGACAACGCTTTACTGCTTTCAATAAAAGAATTTTCCTTGTTTCTTTTCTTGCTTATTTATTAATGCTTCTATTGCTTTTTACCCTTTCATTTTGTAAATACGGATAATAATAATTAAGATTGCTACCGATCCATGTTCCATTTTATTCGAATCAATTTAAAACATTGATTCTAAAACAACATGACAGACAGGCATTGCGTAACAGAGTTTGATCATTATGATGAATTTAATGTATAATGCCCACTCATGACTGAAAGTGGCTGTCAGCGTTTCTCACATTAGCCTGCTATCTGTGCAGGTAAGAATTAAATACAAAATTGGAGGTAACAAGCAATTTCTTAGCATTTATCTGCCTCTAGCACTTATCTATTTTAATCTGTTCAAAAAGGTCCATTTAAGCCTGATTCATCTGAATAAATTCTGCAGCCTCACTTACACCCGGACACATTAACACCTGCTCCACTGTGATCAGATTTAAGCACTGAAACAGAAAAAGGGAATTTTACAAGCACATGTCATGACTTATTAGCAAGAAAAAACACTGGCTCTTCTCACAATCACTTTTTTCAGTTATTTCCTTAAACTTTGAGAACAGTACCAAATGACCAAAATTATCTGCAAGTAAAGAGGACCTAAACATGTGAATGTGTTAAGGCTTCAGAAATGGTGCTTTAAATAAAATGAGTTACTGTTAAAGAAAAACCGAATGGTGCAAATGGTGTTCCTCTGTGCGGTTTTGGTGAAATCAATCAAATCAAAACCTGTTTCTTGAGATTTTACACCGTGCGCTAATCATACGAGTAAACGATTCTCACCTAAAAACATCAATCCTCTCTACAATTCATGCACTTCAAAGTGTGCACACCAGCTTACAAAATTTGACAGCACTGCTTGCAGATTTAAAATAATTTACTTATTGTCCTTTGACCTGTCATTACTAGACAGGTCAAAGGTCAATAAGTCAAAGGTCGTCAATGCCACTGTATGTGAAATCAGTTATATCATGTGTCTGAGTTCAAACATTAAAGTTCCTTTGATAATTTTGATCAAATATAAAAATGAAAGAAGATTAGGGGTAAGTCGAGACTACTTCAGTGGGGTAACATACTGATAATGATGCGTTTTGATTTTCTTAAACATTTCAGGAAATAGCTCAATGACTTAAAAAATGTGTCAGGAAATACTGTTCTGGTACAACTCAGTGCAAGACAATGCATCACAGTACCAGTCCAGCCCTCACGATCATTAATGCCCTTTTTCCTACAGACCAGTTGTGTGAAAAACATCCCACCTAATACGAAACGTACAGCTGTTGAGAATGGCTTCATTCGGGTAAAATCAATTCACTTGAGCTGCTTATAAGGTGAATGAAAGCGTGACTTCTGAACGGCTGAAAATTAAAGGTCAAACAGCACCGCATCAAGTAGTTTCATTCCATATCTGTTTGTGAAACAGTCAGTCAGGTAGGCAATCAAAGGCAGTACCATGAACATACAGCGTGAAGTGATGCACTGCTGCTCAGTGACTCATCAGTGAATTTCTTTTCCGTCGAAGCCTTCTGACGCTGGGTTTATCCATGCTGCTAACCATGCATATGCACGATGGCTGCCTTTAATATCCTGTGCTCATTTGGCATATTAATATTTCACAAAAAGCTTACTGTGTGTGCATGTTGCAGTACCAACACAAACAGTGGACGTAGTATAGCATGATGTGGCACTCTGTCCACCACAGAAAATCAACAAAATCACATATTTACAGTTGAATTCAAAAGTTTGCGCATCCCTTGTCAAATGACACATCTTTCACTTTTCAAAAGCTCACAACGGTTTTTGTAGCCAGCCAGGAGTCAATCTGTTAGTGTTTAATTAATTTGTCTCCCACTCTTGCTTGCAGCTCTGAGACATTCTTGGGCCATCTTGCATACACAGAATGTTTAAAATCTCCCTACATATTTTCAATGATGTTTAAATTAGGAGACTGCGAAGAACACACTAAAAGCTCACGTTTGCATTTCTTGAGGTTGTTCATGGTATTCAGAGGAATGTTTTGGTTCTTTTGCCTGTTGTAGAAGCCCTTTTCAGCTTCAGTTCCGTAACTGATTGCGTCATATTTCAGATATGCTGATATTTCAGAATTTGCTGATATGTACTGCAGTGCATTGTTCCATCCACCATTGCAAGGTGTCCTGTGTACTGGTTGCCACACAACCTTAAAACATAACAGATCCACCTCTGCTGAAGAGTTGCTAAGGTGTTCTTTTCATCTAATGCTGCTCCTTTTTTCTTCAAGTACACCTTTGGTGATTGTGGGCAAAAAAATCCAATTTTACTTCATCGGTACACTGATGAAGTTTCTGCTGAGGCGCACAGATGGTGGGGTCAGAATTGGGTTTCAACAGTGTGAATCCATGGACCCAACCTGCCTGGCGACTACAGTCCAGGGTGGTGGAGGAGGTGGTGTAATGGTGTGGTGAATGTCTTCTTGGCACTCTTTGTTAATACCAATCAATCATCATTTGAATGCCAAAACCTATTTGAATACTGTTCCTGACCATGTGCATCCCTTCACAGGCACAATGTACCCATTTACTAATAGCTACTTCCAATGCACCATGTCACAAAGCAAAAAGTCATCTCAAACTGCTTTCATCAACATGAGTTCAATGTTCTTCATCGACCTTCCCAGTCACAGAGACGTGTAGAACAGGAGATTTGCAGCATGAAAGTGCACCTGAAAAATCTTTAGGAATTGCATGATGTAATTATGTGAACATGGACCAGAATCTCAAAAAAAAGTTCCAAAATCTCGTGGAACCCATACCACAAAGACCTGAGACTATTTTGAATGCAAAGGGGAAGCCCTATCCAGTGATAGTATAGTATTCTTAATAAAGTGCTCAGTGAGTGTATACAGTCACTGATATTTACACACACAAACGTTTAGTAAATCAGGCCTCATTGTTAATGCATTTGGAGCAGCTTGGAAATATTAACTAGCACTATCTGCATATGAACAATCAGAGGATACTCAGTGATTTTCCACTGACCCATTGTTAGATCTCATCACCATTTACTCTTAGGACTGAGAAAAAACCTGTAGCCAAATACATTCACGCTTAAAAATGCATACATATGACATACAATATGACATAGTCAATTCATTGTAAAAATTCTGAAACCATAATAGCATTGGTCACATTGTACATAGAACACGAGCAGATACTATAAGAGTAACAGAAATCTGTTTCATAAACCTGTAGAGCTATTGACCACACACTCATTTTCCCCAGACTTATGAGCTACATGTAGAAACGCTCACAATGATGATGGATTAGAAGACAGGAATGCACTAATCCCACTTTTTTCCATTTTCAATGTGATTTTGATATCAGTGTCTTATTTGCCAGCTAATTACCAATATATCCAGTATGTTGCTCATTCATCTAAACACATATGAATGTTTGTGTAGTGTAAGTTGTCACACTAATGAACACACACACCATGAAATGACAAAGTATCATGGCAATAAAAGCAATTCAGACTGCAAAAATAAAAATAAAAAAAACCCTGTAAATTTTCATTTGATTAAAAGACTCAACATTATAAAAGTACAATAACTGAAACTTATACATAAAAAAAGAAACACAGCTAAGCATTCACTGCTGAGACTCTGGGTGGCCTGTCTGAAGCACAGAGCTTTTCTTGTTCTGCTGTTCAGTGGCTCCAGAGTAACGCCATCCTTTGGCCCAAGGACGGTAAAAATAGGGTATGGGATGATGTAGTGCTGGGTGCTATACCAGGTCAGATTTCTGGACCGGTATGCAAATATTGGAGACTGGTATACTGTTATTATATTATAACAACGTCTTCATCAGATTCAGATACTATGCAGCTAATTTATACCGCTAGCATGACAGACAAGTGAGAGTGAGTTCACGGTCTTTTATATAAGAGCGCAGTTACGAGGTTAAACTGAGCAAAAACAGCGATGACAAGAGAACAGGGAAAAAAAACACTGCGTCTTTGAACTTTGTGCTCCATTCACCTTTGCCTGCATGCTTCTCAGTTTAGGTAAGTTAGCTAGCCATCTGTTAATTTAGTCGGTGATGGAAAGTGCTCTTTCAGCTAATAATGCTTACACACATCATTAGTTGCATATTAATTTGTTTGATAAAAGTTCTGATCAAATCCCAATGTGGTTAAGCTAGGTTAGACTAGGCATGTGTAAAATGGGACTGTGCAGCTATTCCACAGCAGAAACAGTGAAGCCAAGAGAAAGGAGCAGGCTCTTTTGTACGTTAGAGCAACCCTGAAAGTAGCGTATTCAAGACTCCACAAAATTCCCACTGAGTGTTCGGAAAATAAAATGTAGCTAATACGGTAAACTTATTGTTGTCTGTGTGATTGTGATGTGACCAATGCTAATGCTTACTTCAAATTAATTAGGATGATCCAAAAGCAGATGACTGCTGATGTTAAAATAGTACAAGAACTTAAGCCAAAACATAAATCTAACACTATTATATTGTAATCACAAGAAACTGAATATTTGGGCCAGTCACTTTTCAGTAGGTACATCTTATGCAAAGTTTTGGGATGGTTTTTGGATGTTTTTTTTTTTATTAAAAGTTATGTCTGGACCTGCTGTTCTGAGTCATGCAGCTCTCTGTAGTCATAGATGTATTATTGAATGCTGTGAACTCCACTATTAAATACGACTCAGATTCAGCAGAGACGCAGCCTGAAGTGTGCCGAGTGAGAGTGTACTGCGCGTTTCATCTAGTTTTAAAGCCCAGCACAGAAGGGTTAAACCAGACAGGTTTTGGAATTAGCATAGGTGTACTGCAAACTTATTTGGTGGATGTGGAACACTAATATTTCAGTCCACCACTCACTAGATGTCAGCATCGTAACTTATCGGGAAGCCAAAGCACACTCAAACACAGACCTTAAAGATGAAGGGGAATCTTTCAGCTCTTTCTTGCTGCTGACTGACAACATTGCTGTTTAGCATGTTCAGTCCAGCATCTACTCTGATACTGAGACACCATCAGATCAGTACATCTCTAATCCCAGACTAACCACAAATACATCGATCTTTTGAATAAAGCAAGAGCACAATTCTTTTCTAAATGTTGTCATTTCACTCACAGAAAATAAATCATGACAAATGATTTGTAAATTCGTTTTGAATTGTAGATCATTTGTAAATTATTACATTAATAAGTCTCTGATATTTATCCATTTAGCATTACCATTAATCTACAATAACTGCAAGTGGGCCTTTTGATGCTCTGAATGTAATATGCGCATAAAATGATAGGAGTTTTCTGGACCAGCACTACTTTATATATCTACGGTATAATCACGTTTTTATGATTTACTTTAGTATTTGAGTTCAGAGTAATTTTCTGACCACTCCAGCGTTCCATAATTCTTCTGCAAGTGAGAGGAACTATGTGGAAAATGATGTACGCCACCAGTATCTTCTGACATGTGATTCAAACTCATGATCTAAGCTTGTGTCAAACGTTGTGTCTCATTTTATGACTGGCTGCTTCATGCCCTCTTCCAAACAAATCGCGTGAGGACAGCAGTGCTGTTGGATTCTAGCTGATGTATGGAATAAGAAAAATGTATAAACCCTGCAGAACAAACGAATGACCAAAAGGAATGGCTTCCTCACAGGAAAGCAGAAACTGAAGTGGTACGGAACGATGCTAACAACTTCACCAAACAGTGGTTGATAGTGGATATAATCAAAAGAAGAAAGCGACAGAATGGTGTGAATACTGCAAATAATGTGGCTATCAGTCTCTAAATTGTTTGTGGATGGAATTTTGCAAAGGATAATGCAGGCAGAAAATGGTAACCCCAAAGTAATAACAGGAAGGTTATCAGTGCTGAAAAAACACATCCAGTAGTCTTAGAATATAAAAAGACAACCACATGAATCATGTGTGGTAATTTAATAACTGCACACAAACTTGTAGTTGTACTTGCTTCTACTCAACTGGTTTTCTCAGCTACACTTAAGGTTGGGGATGGGTCCTGTCCCTTTAAAGCGTCCGCCATCCTTTTGTTGAGGTGAAAAATGCTACAATTTCAAAACCGGTCAATTAAAGATACCTGGTTATTACATTTCATAAAAATATCCATTAACCAGTCCATCAGCTAGTCCATTTACCATTGAATCCATTAACAGATAAGTGCTTGGACTGGATTCTGCCTTTGATTAAAATTGTCTATCACATGAAATATAAATGTAGATCCCTCCATATCATGCATTTATTGCTATTTTAATCAACAGGAAAACTCAAATCCATTAAATATTCCACATCCTGAAAAAGGTTCCTTTATGTAGCTTGGAAGCTGCCAGCAAGCTGACTGAAGCACAGGGAATAAACTAAACATCACGTGCTTAACATCACTGGAGAAAACTAGGCTCCATCTTCCATTTTGTTTTCACTCCACTCCACAACTCTACTCTTCTTGCCATTGCATGAGCATGGAGGAAATGATTGGATAATGCTAGGTTGGACCACTTATCTACGTTCTGGGATAATTCACCTCTGACGATTCATGGGACTTGTATTTGGCTTTTTGAATTTTTTAAATCTCAACTTATACCCTAAGCAGATTTTTTAAAAATGCAAATGTATTAAATACACCCCAAACAATTATTTAATGCGTAGATAGACAAATTACATATGAAATTTCCAAGCTCCACATTTCTTTCAGGTCCTTAGGATTAACAGTTCTGATTTTAGGTAGTTTTACCTGGAGCCTAATCTGAAAAGGAATTAAACTGTTCTGATTGTGGCCCCAAGAGACCAACCAAGAACTTGTTACTCTACCCACCTAAGCTAAAATGTCTTATGGAGACTACTGAGACACCAGAATTATCTGCTGAACCACAATGCCATCAATTTACAGGTTCATGTAAGAGAACTTTTTGATTCAAGAGACGTTCTGCCTGACAGCCACTATATTAAAAAGGTTAAATATAAATACATCAAATACTTAGAGCTGCAACACCTCACAGCTTCAAAGTGTATATACTGATGATAAACAATGCTGAACATACGTTTTTCATTAAACATGCTGCAAAGGTGTGCGTCCTCCTCCAGGGGTCGCTAAAGGTACCTCTGAAGATCCTGAGCTCCGGTCTTCCTCAGATATTTTAGGCAGCAAGGTTCACACTGAAGGTTACACTGAAGGTGCCATTTAATTAGAGTCTTAAATTCGGTCTTCCTGCTCTAACCTTATCATATTCAATCAAATTTGCTGCAGTATGAGCAACACACACACACACACACACATATATACACATTTGTCTTACCATCCTTGCGAGGACCTTCTATGGCAAAATTAGTGATGCATGCCTAAACCTCATCTTAATGCTATGCCTAAACCACATCTTAACCTCAACCAAAATAAAACCTTTTCCTTATAAGGGCCAGCCAGATGTCCCCACAAGGTCAAAACTGTCAAATTTTCTTATCCTTATGGGGACATCTAGTCCTTACCAAGATAATAAAACCTGCCCCCCCTACACACATACACACACACACACACACACACACACAAAACACATCCTTTGTTTAGTCAAGAATGTTATGGCATAAAAAACCTGCACAGATGGATTCATAAAATTATTCTCTCGGGAAATCAAACTGCACCTATTAATTCTTCGTACTATGTTAATCACCCGCTTCTCCATAAGCATCTCAAATACTAGAGCTATAAATTATGATTATTGCAGCTAACTAATTTCCTACAGTTTCAGTTGAGTAAACCCACTTACACTGGTGTGAAGAAATGACTGCAATTTGTGATTAATTGAGTAAAAAACTCAGATGTGTTCCTTAATAGTAATGGAATAACTTGCCCAGCGTTAGATTCCTTCAAAACCATTAAGAAATACACAAAGACAGTCTTAGCTCTCTCACTCTGAGAAGCATTTCTCTTTCGTCATGCTGCTCCTTGTTGAGGTGACTGAGGAACTGTGTTGCCCATTTATTTAGGAATCTAGGTACTTTTATTAAAGCTGATGTAGTTCTCGATAACCATAAACCACACAAACACAATTTTAGACCTAGGAGCAATTCAGCCCTACTAGCATGTTCTTGGGAAGTGGTTGGAAACTTCCCAGATGAAATCCACACAGACATAGGAAGCACATATGACACTCCACATGACAGTAACCCAAGCTCAGGATCAAAGTGAGGGCCCTGAAGCTTTGCGGTGCCTGTCCAGGCACTTCAAGGGGGAGGGAAGTGCAATATGGTGCAGGAGGGAGGAATGCAGGACTGGCCTCCTCTATCAATCACTAACCAATCATGGCATCTGTATGTGGAAATGAGCAGATAACATTTTCTACCAAATGTCTTACATTGCTCCCTGATGCTGCATGAGCCGCAGTTCAAAAAGATGCAGTCGGCTAACTGCAGATGCCTCAGAGGAAGCATGTGATGGAGGCCATTGCCCTCCTTGGGTGGAAGGTGTCATGTGACATAGCGAGATGGGGGGGAATTGGTAATGACAAAATAGGGACAAGTCCATAAATAAAATTTTTTTATTTTTTTATCCAAAACACCAGTGTGAGTGTATGTTTTGTTACTAGCACCAATAATTCACCTATTCATAGCACCAATAGTAGCAATATAATGATGTAAGGCATTGGGGTGGTATTTGGAAGCAAATGCGCTGTTAAACTAAGTATTTCTCAAAAGCAATGAATTCAGAGCTGATGGTAATTAGAAGTGTCAGAGAAATCCAAGATAACCCCAAGCGAATGAATAAAGAGACAACACTGAGGGGGTCATACTCAATTTGTACAGATAAAAGCCTTTACACTTTCCTTTTTGCACATCTGTACTGCTGTCAAGACCCATACACGTTAACCATAAGGAAAGGATTAACGTTAACCGTAAGGATTTAAAAGTTAAATCAGCTGAAATTACAGCATGGTTTATATTAGGTGTACAAAAAGCAGCAAAAAGCTTCTGAATCCACCTACTTTCTCTGTTCTCACATCTTAACTATGAGTCATGATTTCTTATTTAACAACATGTAACACTTTTAAAGTGCACAGTGTTTAACATTCCTCGTGGCAGATTTATCTGTGCAAAACTAAACGCTGCGTGCAAGAAATTAAATCTTTTTCACTGTGATTATATTAGTCACAGGTTGGCAATGTTGTACATAAATACAGCCCACAAGCACATAAAACAAATCTGATTAAAAAGAAATTCCAAAACCAGTAATAAATCAACACATTTCTGTACATTACATCAATTTCATCCTAGTTTACATAATCACACACAACCAGATCTGGTATGATCAGTGCTTAACCAGCTATAGTCCCTCCTACACACACACACACACACACACACCAATCTTCTTCTATTCATAACTACCCAGTTGACAACAACAAACAATTCCTAATACATCACCTGACATGATTTGACAGTAGTATGCTGTTTACTAGTTGGAGCAGGAACAAGCAGGTATGTGGAAACAAAAAGTCATGGTTAACCATGTTAAGAGAAAATAAAAGCCAGACTTGTGACGAGAGAACTATGCATTATATGATTATATACTTCTTTGCCTCTCTTAGTCTGTATTAATAGTTTTGCAAGTACCTCACCATACATTATTATAGAGCATTAGCCATCACGTTTTGGTGTCAATTAGGTTTTCTGTCAGTTAGGACTGGGTCAAACATCTCCAGCCTCAGAACATAGAAATGTGTGTGCTTCAGCCAAGACAATATTTTAATGCAATCATATGATCACAACACAGAATTATAAACAACACTGCACAACAATTTGTTTTTGAAAAGTCTTGCTTCCTGAAAAGTTGTTGCTGATTGTGACCGGTACCTACTGGGGTGCACAAATATAGTTTTGGTTTTACTGCATCATGTAGGAACTCTGAGAAATAGACATTTATATGTTTACTGACAATA
>JAQQZU010023661.1:0-14319 GCA_030068025.1 Parauchenoglanis punctatus | reverse complement strand
TATATATATATATACACACATATATATATCCATCCCTATATATCCCTACTGAGCAAGCCTGTGGTGATGGTGGTGAGGAACCAGACTCAAAAAGCAACCCATCCTCATTTGGGTGGCACTGGATAATGCGATTACCACACACTTCTGTAACTGTATGTTATATGGTCAAAAAAAGTACAGTTATATAATTCAATATAGTTCTAACATAAAGACTGTTCTATCTCAGCTGAATCACTGAGGGAGATTTGAGTGCAAGACTGTTTGTGGTAATTTAAGTATTATGACATTGTAGCAGAACCACTCATGTCAACAACAGTACAATGCCATCTTTACAGTTCTAGGTGTATGCTGAGGCAGTTCATATGGTGCCATCCACAACAGGAGCAAGTGGTTTTCAAGTGATGATTTCAACCAGAAATAGAATATCAGAATGGATCAGGCAGGTCTGGAAAGAAGGGGTTTCAGGATCACCAGTATCTCAGGGGTAGCATGTTCAGCTCAACAAACAGAGAGAGAGAGAGGGAGAGAGAAAGAGGGAGAAAGAAAAGTGAAAAGCAGATTGTTTGGTATGCTCAGTGTCATGTAAAGGTTAAGGAACAGTGATATCATGTGCTAAGTGCAAGCAGGAACTCCAGCAAGACTAGCTATGACAGCATAACTATAAAGGAGAGCCAGAAGGTAACACATAAGGGTGCCCTGGGACATAATGCATCCACCATCAACAAACCTGAGGGAATGACTGAGAGTGGGGGGTAACAATATCCAAACATCCCAGTTTACCAAAACATTCTATGCCAGAGAACCCTCAAGATCTGTTCCTTGACCTAATAGAAGGCTATTAACAAAAGGCTTGACTAAACAAATATGTTTTCAGCCTAGACTTAAACACAGAGACTGTGTCTGAGTCCCAAACACTAATTGGAAGGTTGTTTCATAACTGAGGGGCTTTGTAAGAGACAGATCTGCCCCCTGCTGTAGCCTTCACTATTCAAGGTAGCAACAAATAGACTGCACCTTTTGATCTATGTAGGCATGGGTGGTCAAAAAGGACCAGAAGCTCGGTCACTTACTGTGGCGTGAGACCATTCAACAATATTTTATAATAATTGCAAAATATGATTGGGAGTCATTACAGTGTAGATAAGATAGGGTTGATGTGCTAATATCTTCTTGTTCTAGTAAGGACTCTTGCTGTTGCAATCTGGACTAACTGGAGCTTGTTAACACACCTTCTGGAACATCCAGACAGTATGGCATTACAATAATCTAACCTAGAGGTAACAAAAGCATGAACTAGTTTTTCTGTGTCATGCAGTGACATCATATTTATTATCTTACCAATATTTCTGAGATGAAAGAAGGCTGTCAATAGATTGGAGTTAATAATCACACTAAGTTCTTATACTTTGGCACATGGTGAAACAGAAAGGCCATCCAAAGTAACTATGTAATCAGAAAATATACTTCTAGCTGCATGTGGTCCTAGTGCCAGTACTTCTATCTTATCAGAATTAAGTAGAAGTTAGTAAGCATCCATTGTCTAATGTCCTTTACACAGTCCTCAGTTTTATTAAGCTGATGTCTCTCATCTGGCTTTGCTGAAACATATAACTGTGTGTCATCAGCATTGCAGTGGAAGCTAATACCATGTTTATGAATAATATGACCCAGAGGTAGCATATGTAAAGAAAAAAGCAATGGGCCTAAACAGAACCTTGTGGAACACCAAAGTTCACCTTACCTATGTGTAGAGGAGTCACCATTAACATCAACAAACTAACAATCAGTCAAATTAAAGCAGAACCAGGAGAGTGCCGTTCCCTTAACTCCCATAACCTTTTCTAATCTATCAAGGATAATAGCATGATCAATGGTATCAAAAGCTGCACATGTTTTTTGTGAACTCCGTTTCCCATGAGCACTTGCACTCAATCAAGATGGCCAACATACTCTCGGGCATTGGGTCACATGTCTGTTTCCTTCCGGAATTCTAAGATAAAGATGGCCTGTGCCCACGCCAGTGCCCAAATCTGAGTCTATGCCTGAGTCTGTGCCTGATTCTGACTGCACACACATGCCTGAGTTCCTGCCTGAACCAAATTCCACAGTCACATGACTGTTAATTAGATACAGGAGCATTCAATTCATGCACACACACACCCACACACAGTTTAAAAGGACTCTTAGTTTAATAGTTACTTCACAAAGCATTAGTTTAGTCACCCCTTTGTTTCTGCTATTGCCCAACCTTATTTCTGTGTTCTGATTGTTATTCTGTTTTTTTTTTGTTACTTTTTTTCACTTTTGCCTGTTTTCTGGTTTTTGAACTTTGTCTAGTCTGTTTTACTCTGTTTCTGTTTATGGACTGGGGGTTTGCCTGCCATTTCTGTACTTCTGCCATGATGTTTAATTAAACACAGTTTGCTTTACTGCCATACCTGCACATGTGTCCAGCCACACCCTGCATACATGACAACTGTCAACATGTTTAAATTTAATAGTTAAAAGAAATGATAAAACAACTGTAGATTACACTAGGTTGAATGACGGACTCAAACACAAACTCCGCTACTCCATATACTCCATTCACATGAACAGACAGAGCATGATGCAGGTACTGTAACCGGTCTCTTGCAGTCAAGGCTGTCAATCACTTAAATTCCAAGTGTACGCATAAAGTGTATGCATATAGAAGTATACTGTTTTAAAATCTGATTTCTGGGAAAATAAAAATATCAGCATAGGGGAAACCTTTTCAAATTAGATGAAAAGACAATTGAGACAAGAAAAGTGGCAAGGAAATAAGCCATTTTATCTTTGAAACACATTGGGATGGGCAGAGAAATTGTACTGCAGAGACTCATCAGACTTTTACTGTTTCTTGAATCTAATAATGTATAAAACTGTGTATAAATCAGTCCTACAGACTAACAGTGTGTATTTTGCAAATTCTAAAATTCAATTAGAGTATTACGGAGCAGAGCAAATAAAACCACAGACCTTTGGCAAAAGCCAAACCCAGCTCCAGAGCCCCCTCTAGTGCTCTTTGAATCTGAGTATTCTCCTACCCTTAGCTTCAAAAAAATTTCATCATTATGCCTAAGTCCAGGTCCATGTGCATGTCTGAACCCAAGTCCATTTCTATGTCTATGCTTGAGTCCCTGGCCATGTTTATGCCTGATCCCAAGTCCATGTCCTTGTCTATGCCTGAGTCCATGTCTACACCTGAGACAAAGTCTTAGCCCACACAGGAGCTGCACCCCTGCATAAGCCGGTGCCCCAGCTTGAGCCAACACCCCAGCCTGGGCCAGCACCCCAGCCAGTTCCAGTCCCAAAGGCTACTCCAGTACCAGTCTCACAGCTTGCTCTTGTTCCAGTTTTACATCCCACTCCTGTTCCAGTCTCACAGCCCGCTCTTGTTCCAGTCTCACACCCTGCTCCAATTCTAGTCTCAGAACCCATTCCAGTTCTGGTCCCAGAGCTCATTCTAGTTCCAGTATGGGAGCCAGTCCCATTTCCATGCCTGTACAAGTCCCGGCCATGGAGCATGTTCCAGTTCCAGTCTCAGAGCCTGTTCCAGTTCCAATGTTGAAGCCTCTTCAGTTCCAATCTCCAAGTCCATTCCGGAGTTTGAGTTATGGAGCCTGTTATTGTTCCAGTTGCAGAGCTTGTTCCAGTTCCAGTCTTAGAGCCCACTACAGTTTCAGTCTCCAAGCCTGTTCCAGTCTCCGAGCCTGTTCCAGTATCAGAGTCAGCCCCAGCTTCCATACCTTTTGTGGGGTTCCAGTCTCCGACCCTGTTCCAGTCTCAGGACAGTGGCGACACGTGGCGCATGTGGCAGGGCATCCAGGCCATTTTGTTGAGCCAGTGCAGTGAGAGCAAGGATTACCTTGTAACACTATCTGTTTCTGACCTCTAGCCAGCAATTCTGCTCTTGGTAAATGTTGGTGTCATGATGTGGTTGGTGAGTGATATTAAGTATATGTTAAAATGACCTGGCCCAAGAGGTAGGCAATAACAGGGACAGCAAACCACACACACTGGTGCTGGCTAATGGGTGACAATGCCTTTGCAATATGCCACTGTACACTTCCATTGTCCACTGTCTAACTCCAAAGCATGAGATGCTGATGCCACTAGAGGGGAGGAAGGAGTAGTGGGTAATCTGTATTTGCTCCTGATGTAAGTGGTGTAATGGGCTAAACTGGTATTGGTAGTGGGAAAGGACCAGTGGGATATCAGTACCTGTCTGGGGGTCTCGCGACACCATTCTGAGGAAGCACAACCATTACAGTGTCATTTGACCATTAAGAGCACTGTAAAAAGTTGTTTTGGATACTAACTTTTTATATGTTTGCATTAAGAATTATTCCTCTCTGGTGATACAATGGTAAGTCCCATTTGTCATGTCATGCAGCCACCGAGCCATCTGATATTCATCAAAAGTTTAAAAAAATTTTCACAGGCCATGAATTTTGTCCAATCTTCACCAGATTTAGCACAGATAATCTTTGGCCCAAGCTTCAGAGGGATTTTTGATTTTTGAAACCAGTTGTCCATTTCAGCCAATCAAATTTGGCGAAGAAGCCGCCAAACAGTGAATGAGCCCACATCTCAGAAATACTTCTATATACAGTACCGGTCAAAAGTTTGGACATACCCGTTAATTAGTCAGCTTCCTGAGGGATTCACCTGGAATGCTTTTCAGTTAACAGGTGTGCCTTGTCAAAAGATAATTAATGGGATTTCCTGCCTTATCAATGCATTTGAGACCATCAGTTGTATTGTGTTGAGGTAGTGTCATCTTATGTCAAAAACTCAACTAAGTAAAGAGAAATGACAGTACATTGTTACTTTAAGACATGAAGTGTCTTAAATGTAATGAAAACTAAGGAAAAACCTTTGACTTGGAAAGTGTTCTGAAGGTAATTTATCTATGCCAAAACTTGGTGGACTGATCAAAGACCCTGCCCAAAGGGAGTCCATAAAAACTTGCCCCATTTTACCCCTATAGGGCACTAAAAGAAGAAAAAAATGACATTATTTTAATATCTTTGGTCTAAAACCTTGATTGTTTTTTTTTTCAGGTCAGGCCTTTTGTGATACTAACTTCAGAAAATGTTGCTATTTCATTTTCTGAAATTGTATTCAACTCAGGTCCAAGTCTTGGTCCCTGCGTAACTGTAACAAAGACTGATGTGTGTACCAAATTTCATTAATTTTTGCCTATGGGAACCACCTAAAAAGGTTTTAGTCAATTCTTGAAGAAATTAAAATCCTAATGGAAGCGATAGGGTCCTATGCACCTCTAGTGCTTGGTCCCTTATAATAATGTAGGCATATGGATATCATCTTATCCATTATAATTACAGCAAATCTGACATAAATCTGATGAACTGTCTAGGAGCAATAAAGCCAAGATGGGGGAAAAAGCCACTCCTTCTGTCCTTAAAACATTCTGGTGTAGATGTCGTCCATTTCACAACAGAGGCCCTGCACCCAGATGAGTGAAAAAGGCAGATGATGGTACTATCTTCTACTATCTAGTTTTCTGTTGACAGATGGTGATACTATCCTGGAGTGGCATTTTGGACACATGGATATTATCATAACCATCATAACTAATAACCTGTGAAGTTGGAGCTGTATCAACCAATCCACAGAGAACCTATGGTGAATTCCTCTTTGCATGATGTCAAAAATCCCTTCACAATTTAAAATCAACTACTTGACATCACCAAGTCTGACATAAGTCTGATGTACTGTCTAGGAGAAGTATGGAAAATGTGAGACATGTCAAAATGCACAAATTCTTGGGGAAACCCACATGCCTACCAAATTTGATGATATATATCAGGCCCTAATAGTTTAAATTGAAACAATAGTGTCCTATGCACCTCCAGTGCTTGAGCCCTAATAATGTAACATGCAGTGTAATGGTGAAGAGGAGCAGTGGATTTATTTAAGCCAGTTCAAACATCACAATTCCAAGGCATGTGTCAAAATACAGGACGGAAGTGCCAAAGTGGGAAATTCCATAAACGTTAAACCCAAAAAGCAGATGTGAGGTCAAAACCAGGAAGACAAATGAGAAACAGGAAACCAGGGAAATTAGGAAATACAGGCAAAACATGGGAAAAAAACTTAAGCTTAATCAACATAAAGCATGATAAGACCTCACAATGAGAAAAATAAACAGGTGGTTTAAAATAGATAAATAAATCAGATGGTAAATGAAAACAAGTGAAGAATATAATGACACATTAGGGCAATAAACCAATGCTTTATAGAAACAGAATATCAGTTAAAATCATAGATACAATTAGTGAACAAATATTTATACATAAGACAAGATAGTGAAGTATACAACTTGATACACTGCATGCTGTTATTTGTTTTAGGGACCAAAGCATGTCAGGGAGGTCAAGCACTGGGAAGAGTATTTTAGTATTTAATTTTTTTTTATTTCACTTCAAAAATTTTTGTATTTCATCAGATAAACAGGGTCTGACAGAAAAGGTGACAAGAACAGAGGTTCTTTTCACATCTTTTATTATTGAGCACAACCTACCTTTCCAGGTGTGCAAACACACTGGACAGCTGTTTTGGAACATGTTTCCTGTCAACATGGCACTGGAGTCTGACTGATCAGAGCATTTGTACAAGTACCTCTGTACCAAAAAAAAAAGGATACATACATTATTAGCATACAGTATTATGGTAGACAAGAGCAATGATATAATGTATGAGAAGAAATGTGCTATACTAGTGAGGTACTACGATGAAACTTAAGACAAAGTCACAGTTGGATTTGTAGATGTGCCATTGTGCAGTGATGCAGGTATCATCAGTGCATGAGAAACGACTTGTGAATGTTCAAATTGTGTAGAAGTTAGCTATGACAACTGCAATGGGATGATTGGCAGTAAGAACCCTGTATTATCAAGAGTGAAAATGCAAGCCATTATTATTATACCCTCATGTATTTAAAGTGTTGGCTGTCTAAGCCACTGTGAATGGGGAAACAGGGCTAGCACACGACGCTGGAGACAAAGGGGCTAATTCTACGTGCAACTTTATTTTTGTGTCACTCGACCAATAGTCCTTAAAGTGAAAAGTGCTAAGAAAGTTTGTCTGTGCAGGTGCCCCGTGTGCACGGTGAAGAGGAAGCTTGAGTTCAGTGGCAGTGCTGGGCGAGAATGGGAGAGATCCACAGTGCGGTCTTGACTCATCCTCCCAAGCGAGCAATGGTGGCTTTCATGCTGCAGGAGAAGGAGGAGGCAAAGCACATACGGCATCAGTCCTTTATAACACGCCGTCTTCTGCTGTAGGATAGGTCATTACTAGCCTACAGCCTTGCAGGGTTTTCGCAAACCCGCTTCCGCTCCTCCTGTCGGTGGGCCCCACACGTCCTGTAAAATTTGGTAGATAGATGTGAGCAACCCTCAAATTCCAGATGAAAGGTTTTATTGAGTATATTGCTAGAAGACAGTTAACAAGAAAGAATGGTCAAGAGATCCCTCTCACCAAACACAATGGCTCTTAAAATATGCTACAACATTCTGTGATTAAAGCTTTAAAAAATACAAAAATGTAAGATGTTCACAATGACAGAGCAAATATTGAAAAATCTTTAAATACAGAGAGCCAAGAAGAAGTGAACCCATGGCAGGTTGTAAACACTGACCAATCAGAGTGCTCAATTGACAAGCACCAAACTCAACACTACTGTGAAATTAGTAGGATTTACTTAAATGCCATTTAAGAACCACTGAGTGGTTTATTTTTTAAGAAGTTAAGTTTATCCAATTTATTTAGTGGTAGGTTAATTTTCTTACATTCTGAGTATTTTGAGTGCATATTAAGTAAGTACAACAAGGGGTGTAGTGGATGGTAAACACACATAAACACCATTTCTAGACCTTTTTGATTACAAAACAGTGTTTACTCACCTGTTTATGATTGTTTACTCACATGTCATAATGCAATTTAAAATAGTTTGAGTAAAAAATATACTGTGCCGTATACTGTCACTGCATTAGGCCTACAACAGCATACCGCACTGCCCTTTCCGACATACTGGCCCTCTCCCCTGCCATTCCTTGACGATGCAGCCACTGCTTGCAAGCAAGCAAATCAATGATGCATAGCTATGAACATTAGAGATTATATAGCAAGAACGTAGATAGAGGTTATAAATGATAAATAGACTGAGTGTTTTTTGTTTTTCAATTAATAAGATTAGATTAATAAGATTAGATTAGATCTGCAGACAAATTGGGCCTGGAGCTTGCTGCAGCTGAGCTCTGCCTCTTCACCTCCGTATTGCACTCTGCCAGAGCTGAGCTGAGTTTCATTTCCTTCAAATACCATATCATTATATCACACTTGTATTTTTTTAATCTCCCAGTAAATGTAATAGCATATGGGTCTTGATGAGTAATTCTCTACACTACAAAGAGATATATCTGAGGTGAATTCAACACCCAAACCAATGTTAACAAAAAGCTTTATAGGTTATTAGTATCAATTAACAGACATCATCAAGTGCACACATGCATAACAGTCTTTAATGGCATGAATAGCAATCCAACATTCAGAGAAATGGTTTTGCTCTGTGGTAAGTTCAGTTCTGAGTTAGCGTTGTGTATTTAGTAAGATGTCTGTTAAGCAGGATTAGCTATGTGTTGCCTTGGTGAACTAGTATGCCTTGACAATCCTAAACCAAAATGTCTACTGAATTTGCTTGTGCGATTGAGAGAGTAAAGCAGGAGACGAGCTCAAAAAAAAGAAGAGGGCCACAAGTATTCTAAGTATCCTTTACTCTTAGTATTCTTTATTTAAAACAGTAGTAGACGGAGTCAACCCATCCAGTATTTTGGCTGTCAGGAAAATGTGGAATCTGGACTTGTGAATTTTCTATGCCAATATGATTAAAATCCATTCAAAGCATAACCCAGACTCTGATTGTGAACATAAACACTAAGGGGGAGTTTAGCTACTGTAAGAATTTCCTCAAAGGAAGGAATTTATTTCTATGAAGGCCTAAACAAACTTACTGAACAAAACTTGTGCTGTGTCTGTGTATATAAAGATAAGATGTAGTGTTTGACGTCTAGAGATTCATTAATAAAAAGGCAATTTGATGAGGACCAGTAAGTACAGAGCCTCACTCATGACATGAAAAGAAAAATTATTAAAACATGGAAATGATGTAACTAAAATGAGGGACCTGTTTATTAGAACATTGCCATGATGTAAGTAAAACAAGGGAACACGTGGCAAAAATATATATATTTTTTTCTTTTCGAGTCATGACTGGGGCTCCGTAAGTAAGAACTGTAGGTGGTACTGGAAAGTTGTGCATTTAAACATCTGCACACATTGTGTGTCAATGAGCCCCAGTATATCCAAACAAGGTCGGAATACTTGTGGAAATCTTCCTTGCACTTTTCGAACTCGTCTTCCTCTTTACTCTCTCAGGAGCACAAGCAAATGCAGAACAGGTGTTTTGGTTTAGGATTATCAGAGCATATCATAAGGTTGGTCCTATTTATACTTATATTAATAATCATTTCTGTTTTATTCTAATGAAACTAATTATTTACCAGGCTTGAGCACATGGCATGATGTAAAATATATTTTTTTCTCCTTACAATGTAATACTTTACAATTTTATATATGGTTATAAGAAATGTTGTTGTAGATTAAAACAAATGCCACCCAAATTGATTAATTTACTTTAACTTTATTTTTACATATTTAACATGTAAATTCATGTATATAAGCCTGTTGATGATTTAAATGGCAATATAGTGTTTTGCCAGAAAGTGGCAAAGCACACTGCTGAAAAGCACTTAAGTCAGGGGCAGAATGCATGTAAATTGTATTTACATAAGAAATGCTCTGATTTGGGGCTTAGTCCACCCAAAACATAATTGTTATAGCCTACAAACAAAGGCAAACTCAAAGTATGCAAAGGGACAGCAGAGAGATAGTACTTAATGTATGAGAGACAGGAAAGACAGGAGAAATTTGCTCTCAGTACTATTTGGCAGATAATGAATTAATATAAAATAACTATATATCTAGTATGTGAGCTGGTTGGAATGAAAATGCTTTGAAATATGTTGACCATTGAGGGAATTATGTAAACAAGGCTTACAAAAACCCAATTTAACCACCAGCTAAAATTGTTAATTTAAGTACAACTATGCTATTATCACTATTTAGTTGTGTGATGACAATGGCACCATGGCTCAGCCATCTGAGAAAAGCAAGCACTCTTCGCTGCGCTGCACTGGAGGTACTGAAAAAAAAATCAGGAAACAGCATGCTCAGGAGTGGGGCTGCTGAACACTGCACGTCTGGGAGTGAATTAAAATCTATCCTTCAGGAGAAGTTATGGCGATTTAAGTGAGTATGGCTTAGAGTAAACTCTTTTTGCTCTGCTTGCCCCACAGACTCCACTTAAAGCCAAGTGACATCTCACTGTGAGGCAACTTCAGCTGCTTTCACTGCTCAGCCTCTTCAGAGCCCTTCTCTGCCCAGCACCTCCTCTCCAATCACCCCAGCTCCCCTTCAATAACTGGAGGATCTCTGCACTCTACCCCTTTGAGCACCAGCAAGACTCCCTCACTCCAGCCAGCCAGTATTTCTCCCACTGTTCTTTGTTGATAAAACACTAAATAAAAAAGCACTCTCCACCCATCTCTGCCTGGTCCTGAGTCTGTGTTACATTTGCCACTTGAAGGTCCCTCACAAAGTGGTGGAGAATGCAGACTCTACCCATCCCCATACCATTGACCCTGTGGTGAGGCATTTTCTGGAGACCAGCCTGGAGCAGAGGTGAGTCAACCAGGAAATGACTCGGGGGTCACCCAGGAGCTTGTCAACCTCCAGAGCCTCCCTACTGATGCTGTCCCTTTCCCAGCCCAGCCCAAGAAGCCCAGTGGCTACTGATCAAGATGACAGCTGATGACGATGTGGAGGCCTATATGGACACCTTTCAGCAGGTTACCAGGAGGGAACAATGGCCCTGCAGGGAGGGAGCAATGGCCCTGAGGGAACAATGGCCCATCTTCTAGCTCCCTTCTCACCAGGGAGGCTCAAAGAATTTACTACACCCTGAGGCTGAAGATTACATGATATTGAAAGTGGAGATCCTGGTGCACTGTGGCTTGTTCTCCACCCAGCTGAATTCCATTGGTAGACCTATCGGCACTTCAAAGAGCATCAAACTCAGATGGATGATCTCCTTCTCAGCAGGTAGCCCACTGATGGTTACAGCCCTCCCAGTTCTCCACTAAGGAAGTCATCCAAAGGGTGGTGATGAATCGGTTCCAGCGAGGCCACCTCACTAAAGAGCAGCAAGCTGTGGGGCTCTCGATGTTCCAGACTCCAGCTGAAATGGTGGAAGCCCTAGAGATGGCACTCATCACCCTGGAGATGGTGAGACATTGAACCAAAGACACCACACCTGAGCTACAACCATGGATGCACCACCATTCATGACTTCTGCATGGCATCCCACCAGCTAGACCAGAAGCAACTCCTTGACCACTGAGCCCACAAGATGAATCCATGCCTACAGAGCATTCTGGACTCCCAATGCTCCCAAGGTTTCCAGAAACTCTGGCTGGCTGCCCTCCCACTAACCCTGTCATGTGTGTCAGTCAACAGGTTACCCACTGGGTACCCACTACCCAGAAGCCATCACACTCTATAAAGCTACCAATAAAAACCTTATAAAAGATCTGGTACTATACTCACAGATCAAGTCACCCCCTTCGTTTCTTGGCTTATGCAGGACTTGTGAGAGCTGTTGCAGATGAAACATCTAAACACCTCAGTGTATCACGCTCAAACTGATGGATTGGTGGAAAGGTTTAAGCAGACCCTGAAAAGGATGCTCTGCCAAGTTTTCAATGAAGAAGGCTGTAACTGGGACCTACTACTCCCTTATGTTTTGTTTGCTGTTTATGAAACACCAAAAGCCTCACCTGGATTTAATCAATCCAGAAACCTGGGAGGAGCAACCCTCTCCCTTCTGATCGGTCATTGAATATGTGGCTGATATGCAAAAGAAGATTGACCAAGTAGCACCCATTGTTAGAGAACATCTGCTGTTGTCCCAAAGAGAACAGCAACTAGTCTACAAGCCCAAGTCAGAGAGTTCCAGCATAGGGATCGAGTGCTCTTGCTCCTGCCCAGCACTACTTGCAAGTTCCTGGCATGATGGCAAGGCCAGTACACCATGGTGGAGTGAGTAGGTCCTGTAAACTACCCCCAGATACAACACTCAGTTGTATCATGTTAATCTCTTTAAAAAATGGGTCGAACTTGTCCCTGCCCTAAGGGGATCGAGCTAACCTCAGAACAACATCAAGAACTCCTGGAGTTAATCTCAGTTCATCAGTCATATCCAAGGAACCCAGGTGGATTCATCTCATTCATAACACATCGACTTCCCAGCAATTGATGGGCATCATCCTCTGCCCTCACCATCCATATGCATCCTCCTACTTCGATGTTGTTGTCATCCACTACACTACCTAGCATGATCACATGTACCATCTAGAGCAAGTTCTCTGAGATCTCTGAGAGTGAGAGATCTTAGATCTCTGAGAGTTAATTCTGGAAGTAATTTGTATTTAAATTGTAGTTTTGATTTAAAGAATATAAATGGATGTAGTGGATTATGGTTTGTGATATTATAGTTTACATTTAACTAGATTTGATTTTCTTGAAGGAAATAGTCCTTGCAAAGCATAGATAGATAGATAGATAGATAGATAGATAAACCCTAAAAGATGTAGGAGTAGTAAAATCAATGGGTTCTAATGGGAGGATTGAGGAATGAAAAAGAAAGAAAGAAAGATGGGCAGAGAAAACATTGTGCCCTATTTATATAAGGTATGACAACCTAACAACATTTATCAACTTTGGTGGTGATAGCAGTATAAAAAGAGGTGGAGTGTTTTGTAGTATTTCCCAGAACATGTCTAGAAAGTTTCTATGTATTATTTCAAAAATTAACTATATGGAGGCAGTTTGAAAAAAAAATCAATTCAAGGTCTATGGGGGAAAATGGATGTATAGAGGGATGAAAAAAGTGGGATGTAGGTGAAATATCAAAAGTCATACCCATTGTGCTATTTGTAATGCAACAAAGCTTGAATGAAGTTTCTAAATTAAGCAGTTCTTGAGCTATTATTCCTGGAATAATAATAAGAAGTAGCAGCCAAGGGATAACAAATTAGTGCTTTGCTTTGTAAAAACTCTAATTAATATAGAGATGCACTGTTATTCATAGCTAACCCTTTTTTTGGGGGGGGGGGGGTCACACAGTCGGCACATGAAGACCTCATGGTTGAGAACAGTCTATATTCACCCACTAGAGATGCAGTACTTATTATAGAGAATGTTACAGAAAATCTAGAAATGTGAAACTGGAGCACAGGGTTTTACATTTTGATTCATGTCTCATTAACAATGACACCTGCAAGCAAAATAATTTTTTTATTGATTCCTGTGAAACTTGAAAGTTTATTTACTGAATAAGATTCTGAGGTCATAGACAGATCTGGAAATTAAATTGGCATCCTTCATCTATGTTCTCATCTATAAGTGGATATAGAATAGAATCTTTATTGTCAAGTAAAATTAATCTAGGGTTGCAACTTCCTTACTAGATTCTATATAAGAAATTATAATAAAAATTCAGTAAAAGTTTAATATACACTAATCAGGCATAACATTAAAGCCAACTGCCTAGTATTGTGCAGGCCTCCATTATGCCGACAAAACAGCTCTGACCCATCAAGGCATGAAGTCTGAAGAACTCTGAAGGTGTGCTTTGGTATCTGGCACCAAGATGTTAGCAGCAGATCCTTTAAATCCCGTAAATTACAAGGTGAGGCCTCCATGGATTAGATTTGTTTGTCCAACACATCCCACCAATGCTCAATCTGATTGAGATCTAGGGAATTTGGAGACCAATTACAAATTTTTAATTCATGTTCTTCAAATCATTCCTGAACAATTTTTGCAGTGTGGCGACCAATCATTGAAGTTGGGAGGCAGGACCTTTCTTAGCCATAGAGCTGGTGTTGAGGGACCAGGAGAGGTTCTTCTGGGTGGAGAAGTGAAGAATTAATATGTGCTAGTCTAAGTACTTCAGACTTACAAAGAGGTAGGTCTTTAGTCATCATTTGAAGACACCCAGTGACTCAGCTGTTCAGACATCTAGGGGAAGTTCATTCCACCACCTAGGTGACAAAACAGAGAAGAGTTTAGATGCATGTCTTCCCTGTACCT
>JAQQZU010023660.1:0-14321 GCA_030068025.1 Parauchenoglanis punctatus | reverse complement strand
ACATGTGGTCAGCAGCAGGAGGAATTGAAGTGGTTGTCAGACAGCTAAAAAGAGCAGATATTTTAAATAGAGACACACTATATTCGATGGTACACTCGATGGTATGGTCTGAAGTGCCCTTAGGCTTATTTGGCAAAGATTCCAGAAATAATCATCATTGGTTGTGGACAATCTGGACAAATAACCGGAATAATGTGAGGAACCAATTGCACCTGTCTATATTGGAGGGTGAGTAGAAACCATTGACTGACACATGTGGGATGGTGCCGTCTGGGTCGGGGGGGAAGCTGGAGCCAATCCCAGCATCTTTGGGCGAGATCTTTGGGGTACACCCTCGGCAGGTCGCCAGTCCACCAGGAGTCCACACACGCTCGCATTCACACCTATGCGCAATTTAGAGTTGCCAGTTGACCTAATCTGCTTGTCTTTGGACTGTGGGAGGAAACCCACGCATGCACGGGGAGAACATGCAAACTCCGAACAGAAAGGCACCCTAGGTGACCCGGGGATCGAACCCAGGACCTTCTTGCTGTGAGGCGACAGTGCTAACCACCGCGCCGCCCTGATGATACATGTTTTTCATATCTACAGATGAATACATTGATATCACTGATACTATAAGTGCACATAGGTTGATTTCATTTAGCTAGTTAAGTGACTTCTGATATCAAAAAAGGAGTAAATACTTCAATATTTTAGATTTATTTGTAAACAATTTTGGAAATTATATTGATTCCATGCACTATTATGGGCTATTTTGTATAGATTCATGACATAAACCTCATTTAAGTTCTTTTCAGTTCCAGCTTTTAACACTACAAAATGTGGAAAGATTTAATGGAGGTGGGAGGAGTGGTAGGATTAGTGATTTTTAAAACACAATATTTTATTGAAATCAAAGATATTAGTAAATGATCACAGTATGAAAATAATAGCTCAGTGCATCAGTGCTGTCCCGATGTGTCAAACCAGCACCTGAGTCTTCCACAGACTGCATCCCCCACAATCCCTTGCAGCATACAAACATGGCCACCAAGAACAACATTTCCCATCTACACATTTGCTCCTGCTCACCTGAGTACTAATCAGCCACAGGTAGTTCTCATCTCCCTCCTTTACATACAGTATAAGAGGCTTGCACTCACTTACGCAGTTTGTGAAGTAACAGTTTAGTGTTTTTTAACCTAACATTGCCAAGCCTTTTTGTTTCTGCTAGTGTTCTCAGTGCATGACCCTGCTCTGCCTTTTGGATTTAGCTCTTTGGAGTTCCCTGTGTATGTTTGTTGTATTGTTTATACTCTCGCCTGCTACGTTGGATTTATCTGTCCGTGATCTTACTAAACACTTTTACTGCTATTGCATCCAACTCTACTATTGTTGTGACACAATGTAGATCAAATTCCTTAACCACATTGCAGTGTTATAAAGCTTGAATAATGTTGATATTGTAGTACATTGAAAACTGTGATGTTTTTCTGATGAACCTAAGTGTGGTGGAGATCTCCAGAGCCCCTAAAGGGACATGGGAGGAGAAAAAAAATCTGTAGAAAAAAAACAAGTCATGTTTTGCATTATAACGCAAAGGTTTTAATGCAAAAGTAACCTTTTAGTGACCTTGAACCAGAAATATGAGTGATGTATCTGGGTCATTGCAAAAGAAGCATCATTGATAGAGAAGCATGGAGTGATATATAGACTTTTACTTTGAGCTTGGACTAAAATATAATGACATTCAGTTTGTGCTCAGATCTAGGCACGATTTTCATACAAGTCTGAGACAGCTTAGGAGAATTCTATGGGATAACGGCGGCTTGGCAGAGGAAACTCCACTCCGCGGCCTCCGTCTCGTCCATTAATTTAGGCTACAGTTCACACATTGTTAAACTAGCTTTAGAAACTGATGATTGGTGAAGGAAACTTTGTTTAAAATTATATCCCCGAGACGAGAAATCCTCTTTTCTGATTGGCTGGCTATGTGTCTAATAAATTTGTATAACAGGACACCTATAAAGAAGATCAGCTGGAAAAAGTTTTAATCACTGTTTCATATCAATGCACTGGGAACTTTCGAATGGTAACCTTAACAACCACAGTAAATTATACATTGACTGGCAGCCTGCGTATTATTTGTTTCAGGATGGAAAGTGAAAACTCACCTGTCTTCTGACCAGTGGGGAAATCAACAGAATCACAAGGAGTGCCTTGACATCGAGGAAAAACATTCAGTCTTCAGTTGGATTGTAGGCACGCACCATTTTTGACTGCTTGTTCAGTGATCCTCTACTGAGCTATCAGGGCCCACTCAGGGATGCCAAGAATAAAAAAAAATTTAAGCCACCTTGCTCAAGCAAACAAGTCAACTTTTCATTGAAAAGATTCTTAAGAACAAAGTAACACCTTGACCATGTCAGAGGAGTTACTGATTTGAACACAGAGAATATTTATACACAGATCACGTGAGACTTGCTGACAAGTAACATTTCTAAGAGTAATGTATGCTCTCATCTTAATATGCTCTAAACTTTATGGATATTTTAGAGGTAAAAGAGGATGTGAAACTAAAAGAGACATAAAAAGAGATTTCTGTCATGAAGTCAGGGCAAGGGTGCACTGTCTGGAACGCTGGCTCTAATTTCCTTGTTGTCAGCAATACAGAAATAACAAACTCGGTTCATCTTGGGTGCACTGGCTTATATCTAGTACAAGACTGAGACATACATTGAGAACATAATCATATAGGAATGAAGATGTGAATATAGTCATAATGGATAATACTGATTACATGTAATTAAATGTAAATCACAGAGAAGAGATGTTCAATCAAAGAAAACATATTTAATTATGATATAATGATAATACATTTAATTTTTTCACCTCGTAGAACCCCCACACAGAACTTTTGTCTTGACAGGAATTCAGGCAGGAACTCAATGGGCAAACTGGAAAAGGAGCAGGCTTGGAGAGCTGCACGGGAACAGGAGCAGGCTCGCTCGAGTTGTGCGGAGACTTGAGCAGACACGGAGAGCACGAAAGGAACTTGAGCAGGCTCAAAGAGTTGCATGGAGGCTTGAGCAGGCTCGGAGAGTTGCGCGGAGACTTGAGCTGCAACAGGAACTTGCTCTGAGATTTGCACAAGAACAGGTGCTGAGATTTGCGCGGGAACAGTCTCTGTGGCCTCGGTGGGAACAGTCTCTGCGACTGAGAAAGAACAGGCTCTGTGACTTGTGCTTTCACTGGAACAGGAGTGGGTTCCATGACTTTTACAGTCTCTTTGATGTTTAAAGGAACGATTTTGGCGACTCAGGCCAGAACGGGTGTGTTAGCCTTAACTGGAACAGTGACGAGTGCTGGAACAGTCTCTGTGGCCATGAAGGGAACAGTCTCTGTGGCCATGACTGAAGAGTGCTCTTGCCGATGACTTGAACAGGAAATAGCTCCATGTGAGCGACTTTGGCTGGAACAGGAGTGGAACTAGGAACTGGAACTGGAGCAGGCTCCGTGAGCATGACTTTGGCTGGAACATAAGCAGGCTCAGGAAGAGTGACTGTGATGGGAATGGATTCTGACCCTTGTGGAAAACCAGACTTGGGTGCAGGTGAAATCTTGGTCACAGGCTCAGGTGAAGGTTTTGCCCCGGCACCATTGTGAACTCTGGTGTGGACATGGACTTGGACTCTGGCACGGACTTGGACTTTGGTGCAGATTTAGGATCAGTAAGCTCATTTTCGGACATTTGAGGGGGCTTCAGAGCGAAATCATCTTCTCTGGCCATTAGAGGGGGCTTAAGAGCGAAAGCCTCTTTTTTAGCTATTAGAGGGAGCTTGGGAGCGGTTGCCTCATTCTTAGCCTGCGGAGGAGACTCTGGAGTGCCCTCATCACTGCATTTATCCTGGTCTGGTTGCTGAGACAGCTCCATGGTGGGCTCAGACCCCCCAAAATTTTTCTTGGTGTTGTTCCCTCTGCAGGGCCTCTGGAGCAATCTCGGGAGTGGTTGCCTCTTTCTTTGCCTCTGGAGGGAGTTCTGGAGCGGTTGCCTCCAGGCTAAAGGCATTGTAAAACCAGCCGAGCACCTCACCAAAGTCTTTAGGATTTTTGAGGTTTGGATGTTGCATGCTGATAAGGTTTTCAGCAAACCAAAGTGCAGGTCCGGTGAGCCAACGGATCATTCACCTTACCAAGATGAGGTCTGAAGGCCTAGGTTCCGCCAAACTCTCCCAGTAAATATGGCAGTGGACTAGGAAAGCACTAAGAGATTCTTTCACCCCATCGTATCACTCAGGCAGCGCCACTTCCCATGTTTGTAGAAAGAGGGCGGTATGGTCATCATGCAGCCGTCCTGGATCCACGGAGATCCTACTGCATCCCCGTAAGGGCGAAGCATTATGTCATGGCATTGGCACCGTCGTGGCATGGTGCGACACAAGTGCAGGATTGGGACATGGAGGTAAAGGCTATACAGTGATTATTAAAACACAACGGGTATAGGTACATAAATGACAGACAGAGAGAATAGTCCAATATACAGAAAAAGGGTCAGTCAATTGGCAAACAGAATATCACAGGTAATCCAAGAACAGTGGTCCAAAAAACAGAAGCAGAGTCAAACACAATAATCAACCAAACACGGGTATTTAAACACTCGGCAAGACAACACGGAGGCTAGTCTAAAGCTTTGCAAATCTGAAGTGCGAAAGGCAGTCCTTTTAAACATGGGTAATCTGTCCGTGAATTGAGATGCACCCATCTCCCCTTAACCGTCCTAGTGGCTGCACGCCGCACTTGCCACAAGGGGCAGATTCCTGACACACCACAGTTTGACAGGTCACTGGAATTAAGTGGGCTTAATCCAAACCCTAATAGCTGTAAAAAGTCACATATAGAAAATGTCAGATAATGTTCAAATAAATAATATATAATAATAAAATAATAATAATAATAATAATAATGTTAAAATAAATAATCAAAGGAAAGTTCAAGAATAAAAATATTGAATATTTACCCAGAATGCTATTGAAACATTTAAATAACGAGCTTGATAGATGAAACATTCTTGAAAGAAATCTATTCTGAAAGGGACCATGACCTCAAAAATATGAACCTAGAATCTTATATTTAGAAGATGTATGTGCAGTGGTTTACATAAAACTTACACCTGCTGTACGCAGGCCAATACTTCAGCAACCACACATACAGGCCATGATTTTCACAAACCTTTAGTCAGAAAAAAGTGTATAGAAAGTGTTTACTGTTATGATGATGTTTTTATAAAATTCAAACAATTATATGCAACATAAAAAGATACACATTATTTTGATACAATGCAGTTTTACAGAAATCCATATGCAGTTTTAGACCTCTAATGATCTCTAATGAACCAGTTAAAGGTGACAGTGTCACCGGAGAAATATTTCCCTGAAATGACATGAGGAAAGAAGCATGAGACTCAAAAGGGAACCCGTTTTCTTCTGGGAGAGATCAGTAAGTGGGATTATAAATCATCACAGAATTGAAATGTAGAAGTGTAAAGACTTACAGTACTGAGTGTGGTAAAAAGGATGTTCAGTATGAGCAGATTGTGAGTCCTGAGTCTTTATGATTATAGCAGCAGTTCTTAGGTGCAAATCTACAGTGTACAGCAGGTCCAATCAACTGGTGGCCTGCTGGCTAAATATCAATTCATCCATCCAGTATCGATACCGCTTATCTGTCAGGGTCGTGTGGAAGCTGAGCCAATCCCAGCTGACACTGATCTATCACATGTGTAACACAGAGATTCACACTCAACCATTCACACCTATGGACCATTTAGAGAAGCCAGTGGACCTAATAAGCATGTCTTTGGGCTGTGGGAGGAAACCGAAGTGCCTGGAGAAAACCCACAGGCACGCCAAGAAAATGCGAAGTCCACACAGAAAGGCTACAGTCGGCCTCCAAGTTCGAACCCAAAGCCGTGTTGCTGTGAGGCGACAGTGCTAACCACTGCACCACTGTGCACTGTGTGAATACTAGTATGTAACCCATCATATCAAGTCAGGTATTAGCCGTTTAAGCACGAACGTCACAAAATTGAGACAAGCAACCCTAATGAATAAAGTAGACGACAGTCCCGAGTAGCACACCGAATCTTGTTTTCACTCACTACCACTACATGTCGCACATGTAGTACTTCAACTGTATCCCAAAAGTAGGCAGGTTTCCATTCAAAGCGTTTGAGTAATTTGATGCGGAAAGTGAATGAAAACCAAACGCGGTCTCGCTTGCAGTATTTAGTTCATGCGGTTATGTGGAAGTATTCAAATCAAACGTGTCCAAGTAAATTGATGTAGAAACTGAGAAAATGAAGAAAAATCTCTGTACAATTGATGCAGTTTTGTGTCAGTTATTTGCTGATGAAGATTCGGAGGGATGTCATCAGTGATGTCATCATAAGCAAATTAGGTGATTAAATTTACTACCTTCATAAATGTTGGGTCACACTCAATATTTTTCTTCTTTTACAGTAGCACATTCCTTACAGTTGAAACTGACATTTGAAACCTCTGAGAGAGCTTTCTGTAGCCTCCCCTAAACCATGATGCTGAACAATCTTTGTTTTCAGATCTTTTGAGAGTTGCTTTGAGGATCCCATGCTGTCCCTCCTAGAGGAGAGTCAAAGAGAAGCACATCTTGCAATTGGCCACCTTTAATCCCTTTTCTCATGATTGGATACAGCTGTCTGTGAAGTTCAAGGCTTAACGAGCGAATCCAACCAATTTGGTGTTACAAGTAATCAGTCTTGAGCAGTTACATACATTCAAATCAGCAGAATTACAAGGGTACCCAAATTTTTGCACAGCCAGTTTTTCACATTTGATTTGATTTCATACAACTAAATACTGCTTCACTAAAAATCTTTGTTCGGACTGTATATGGGGCAAAAAAACTTGGGTCCTCTACCAGTCAAAGTTTATTTTGACTTCACTGAACCTGAACTACACTTCCCATCAGCCCCTGCATGTATCTGATTATTCTGATCATCGGATTATTTATTGGTTGCACTTGTCTTGAGTTTTCCTTTTTTTCTGGTGTCATTTTATAAAATGTTGTCATTGGGGAAAATTTTATGCAACAAACAGCAAAAATGGTGAAACTGAAACAGCTTCCTAAAAAGTTTCCAGGAAAATTTTTCTTAAACACTTGAATTGAAAAAGTTACAAAGCCATAGCAAAACCTTTAACATTCCATCAGTACAACTAGTGCAATAAAATGCAGTAGGAAAGTGTAAAGAACCATAACCATAACTCTAATAGGTGAGTCATGCAAGATTCCTTATGTCCCGGATCATATTAAGCATAGGTGTGTGTGTATGAAGAATTTTATAACGGCTTTGAACATGGCTCCACCAAGAACATTTCAGAACTGAAATACACCTTGTATAATTCTAGTGGTTGAGATTTTGTTGAATAATTCCATCTACCTGGTCAATTACAGTTAGAAATCATTTTTAAAAAATACATTTGATTGAAGTTATCATATTTATTTAAATTATATGATTAAAATGTTTAGTATTGCAAAAATAATATTATCTGTAATGCTAGTTCTGTGGTTAGCATGTTTAATCTTATTCTACACTTAGCATGTTGATATAACACTATGTGCTATCGTAATATAAAATGAAATATTTGCTTTAAACAGATACTGAGCCAACACAAACTCCACAAACAGAAGAAGGTACGTTTTGGCAAATTAATCTCTAGATTTATTTAAAATTTATGATTAATCTACCAATTATGTAACTTTTAAATTTGACTTGGTTTCTCTTCAAGGAGTTAAATTTTCTGATTTTGACAATGAATCTCTAAACATTTTAATTCTGTTTAATTCGTTTAAAATGGTTTGGCACGACAGGAAAAAATCAAAAGGATTTTTTCAAACATGAAATATGTATAATTCCAGTTGCTGACATTCTTTACAATTATATATATTTTGAATAAAAGTAAAGTTTAGTTTAATACATGCATTGTTTAGCTGAAATTTTATTATACTATGATTATAAGATAATTAAGCATAACATTATAAAATATATGACCTGTAAGATTTTGTTTTCTTTTCTGCATAATATGATGCTAGTTTGTGTGCTACTCTCATATGATGGTATTTTTATTGACACAAACAAGCAGGTTTTCCTTAGAAATAAATCTGTCAATACAATTCACAATTAAACTGTTAATAAATACATTTGATGAAATTTAAACTATATTTAATTTATTTAAATTTTATGGTATTGTAATTAAAATCTTTAGGATGACAAAAATAATGTTATCTGTAATGCTCATCCTGTGATTAGCATGCTCAATGCTATTCTGCACTTAACCTGTTGCTGTAATGCTATTTTGTGTTATTGTAATACAAAATTAACTGTATTATTTCCTTTAAACAATTCATATTGACCTGACAAGCTCCACAAACTGAAAAAGGTGTGTTTTGGCAAATTAATCGCTCCTTTTATAATAGATAATTGAACGACCAATTATCCAACTTTGATTTTAAATTTCACCTGGTTTCGCTTAAAGAAAAAAAAAACGTTTTCTTATTTTGACAATGAACCTCTAAGCATTTTTATTATGTTTAATTTGGGAGGTTCTTTTTATTTTTCTCAGATACTGAACTGACACAAACTCCACTAACAGAAGGTGTGTTCTCAAATGAATCTCTAAATATAAAATTTATAATAAATCTACTAAATGATTACATTTTATTTTAAAATTCACTTGGTTTCTCTTCAAAGAGTTAAGTTTTCTTATTCTGAACTGTCAGGACCTCTAAAGATTTTTTATTCTGTTTAATTTGTTTTAATGATTTGGCGGAACAGATGAAGGAACCTGGGAAACAACAGCAGGTGGAGTTTTCATGTTGAAAATATTTTTTTACTGTGATTTTATAAAACAGGAAATATGCATACTTCCAGTTGCTGACAATGTTAATTACAATTAGATATGTTTTGAATAAGATGAGATTTAATTTACAGTATATATATATCCTTTAACCACATTTTTTATTATAATATTATTATAGTATAATTAATTCTGTAATATGGTATAACTAATAATAATGTTATAAAATATGACCTGTAGGAATAATTTTGGGGTTTTCTATGTAGTATGGTGCTAGTTTAAGTGTGACTCTCAAATTCTTATTTCTATTATTGTTATTTGTTATTTATATTTTCGTCAGATGCAGAACCAACACAAACTTCACAAACAAAAGAAGGTGTGTCCTTAAATATTAATCTCTTTCTATACAAATCATAGTGAAACTATCAAATGTACAATCTTTTATTTCACATTGTTCCTGTGTAAAATAGTTTGATTTTCTTATTGACAGTGAACTTCTTAAAAAAAAAAAAATTTTTGGTTTATTTTTCTCAGGTACTGAACTGACACAAACATGTTTTTTAAATAAATCTTTTTTTTTTTTTAATAATTTTTTTTTTTTTTAAGTTCAATGTATGTAATGTAACTGAAATTTTATCGCAATGTGATTGCAGGGTAATTAAGTATAGTGTCATATGTTACCTGCAAGCCTTATTTGTGCTTACTCTATTTGTTATTTTTTTGTACTATTCTCATATGAGGTTATTTTTATATTTCCCAGACTCTGAGCTGACACAGACTCCACAAACAGAAACAGGTGTGTGCCATGTGAGCTCAAATTCAATTAAATTCAATTAAACTTTATTTGTATAGCATGTTTAACAGTGGACATCATCACAAAGCAGCTTTAAAGAAATGTACAAGTTCTGGTTACAAATTTTAAACATGTGAATTTATAAACGTATCCCTAATGAGCAAACCTGCGGTGATTGTGGCGATGAAAAACTCCCTTAAACAACATGAGGAAGAAACTTTGAGGGGAACCAGACACAAAAGGCAACCCGTCCCATTTGGGCGACACCGCATAGTGCAATTACAAATAACGCAGAACTGTAAATGTGTGTCCCATGGTCAAAAGTAAAATTGTGTAGCCAGAAAATTCATTATTGTTTTTACATGGTTCTATTTTGTTGAAGCCATCAACTGTTCACTGACAGACTACAGTGTAAAACTGTTACTAGCAGCCTAAGCTTTCATAGCAAAGCTGTTTGTATCAACAGCAGTCCAAAGCCATCTTCACAGTTTTTAAGTGCATCATTATGCTGTTGATATTGGGCCATCCTCAGCAGGGGTAACAGTTTCCAGGTGATGGGAACTCTAACTACAAGTAGAACATCAGGATGGATCAAGCAGGTCTGGTGAACAGAAGGTGTCAGGTATTAGTAGTAGCATGTATACTGTAGCTCAAAAGAGAGAGAGAGAAGGATGTATTGTTGGGTATGTTTGTTGTCCTGAAATGGTTAAGACATTGTATATCATGTGCCATTTGGTGCAAGCAGGGACTTTGGCAAGATCAGCCATGACCGCATACAGTCCCCTGCAAATATATTGGAACAGTAACACAATTTTGGTAATTTTGCCTCTGTACACCACCACAATGGATTTGAAAACAAGCCAACAAATTGTGACTTAAGTGTAGACTTTCAGTATTAATTCAAGAGGGTTTAACAAAAATCGTGCATTAACTCTTTAGGAATAACATGCACTTTTACACAGTCCCTCCATTTTCACAGGCTGAAAAGTAATGGGACAGTTGACTGATGAGCAGTTTCATTGCATGTTATGGTCTGTTTCCTTGTTATTTCTTGACAAATTAAGATGATGAAAAGGTCTGGAGTTGAACAAACCCGAGTTAACGTGTGAGAGTGAGGGGTGACCTTATCCAAACATCCCACTTTATCAAAACACTTTATGCCTGAGAATCCTCCAGATCTGTGCGTTGCCTAAGAAAAAAGCTATCAACAAACACTTAAACAAATATGTTTTCAGCCTAGTCGGAGTCTTAAACACTAATTAAAGCTCAAAGGCCCTTTTCAACTTCACAACTAATTTAGAGCTTGATGCGCATATTAAAATGAGAACATTATCTCTGTACTGCAGTTCTTTGGCCTTATGCAAATTCTTCTGTCTAAAGAGGATATTGGTTTTGACCAATAAAACCATTTGACTAGCCAATGCATTTACAGACGGTACAGAACGCTACAAATGGTGCATGAATGAAAAATATGTCTTGGTCAGTCAGGATCTCTTGACAGATCCAAACTCAGGAGATAACTCAGAAGATAACAACACTGCATGTTGCGATGTTGCGAAGAACCACCACTTCCAACTGATGCTTGAGTAGTCCACTAAAATTAACACAAAGTGATGCAATCTGTTCTACTGCCCTGATGAGGTCCAATTCAATCATACTGAAGGGGACCTCGATTGAATGGAAGTGAACCGAGTGGTGTTTTTGGGATGGTCAGGGGATTCACCAGCTGACATTCAGGACATGCTGCACACAACCTGCAAGCATCCTGGGCAATAGAAATGTTCCAAATGCCCAGAAATGAGATTATAATGATTCACACAGTATAGCATTTACCTACTGCTCTTCAGCACTTTTCTTGGTCCAGCGTCACTTGAAATAACCTATTTCTTAATAGCACAAAAATACGGGAGGAATAGCACCACAATGGGCTGAATTTTCTGACCATCATTTATTCTCACTTGCACGGACTCCCCAGCCAATGCTGCACACATTCCATAATTTGCCTCACTACTGCAGGGCCCATCCACAAATATTTCTCATAATAGTGTCTGAAACCTTGGCCAATTCCCAAGAATTAATCGATGAGTGAAGCAAGGACATACCGCCATCTCTACCTTATGCTTTTGCCCTTGGAATTCAATAATGATAGGCACTGGCAGTGACATACTCCTTCAAGATTTCCATGCTGCACACCCTGAGAAACCTGGCCACCATCACCAGGGGTATCCACGGAAGAATTGCTCCCAGAGAGAGAAGGCTCGGTTGCATCAGCACCCAAGTCTGTTCAGGACTCTGATTCCCAGAACACAGCATACAGATGTAGGATTAACAGAAGAATGCAAACTTGGTCCTGCCTGAGACACAGAAATTCCACCACCTAGACCCTCCTCCCTAGGAGGTCCAAATGGCTGGAAAGAGAACAATCTCTTTTTGTTCTAAAACACCCTGGACACCTGGGCCTGCATCTTCTTAACAAGAGCTGAGCTAACCTTGACCACAACTGATATAACCTAAACAAAACCTGATTTAATGCTTAGTGGAAATGAAGTAACAGCCCCTGACCATAATAAAATCTGGACAGGATCTTACCTGGCTGCAGATAGAGAGCAACCTGTCATTCAAAGTTTGACCCCAAGCTGAACTCTGAACTGAAACGTCTGTGGACCAAAGCATCCATGGACAAAGAAAGATATGAAGCAGATTTTGTGCCTAACTCAGGATTTTATGAACTTTTAGTGAATGAGTGTTTTAACATTTGCAAATAAACCAATTCATTCTTTCTCACTTAATCCTTGGGACGCAAGAACCTAAATCCCTAACATAAATAACTAATGAACCCTCAAAATATTATTATTTAAATAGGCTCGTGGCTCCTGCATCTTCCTGGCTAATATTAATTTCATATATTACAGACACATATACTATAAAATTAGTTTCTGTTCTGAGAACAGGCAAACACTCTAATCTCACATGTGAGATAGAAAACCACACAGCCACAGACAATGGTGTTTAGCGTGGGTCTAGTAGGTAGCAACGCAATGAGGAGGAGGGGTCAAGCATGATGGCATTTCCCCTTTTATCCCATCCATGAACTCTGCAGATCCAGTCATTCATCAGGACACCTGTAATAGAGAGATAAAGAGAGAGAGCACGCCAAATGTACAGCCCACTATCGAGAACAAAATGGCAGCACGAACACACCACACGAGCGCCTGACTCTGACTTTCAAATTAATTTGTATTTGTTTTAAATAGATACCGCGCTGACACAAACTCCACAAACAGAAGGTGTGTTTTGGCAAATTAAATTTAAAATTCATAATTAAAGTAACAAATGTGTAAATTAGATTTTAAATTTCACTTGGTTTCTCTTCAAAAAGTTGAATTTTCTTGTTCTGACAATAAACCTGTAAACATTTTTTATCCTGTTTGTTTAAAATGATTCGGTTCAAAAGCAAACGGAACCTGGACAACAGCAGCAGGTGGAGTTTTAATTCTGAAATTGATTTTGACTCTGATTTTATCAAACAGGAAATATGCAAACTTTTATTTGCTAATATTGTTTAATTACAATTAGAGATGTTTTGAATATAATTTAATTTTAGTTTAAAATATATATTGTTTAACTGAAGTTGTATTATTATATGATTACAGTATAAATAAGTATAATGTTAAAATATGTTTTTCTATATAGTATAATGCTAGTTTGTGTTACTCTCACATGAGGATATTTTTTATTTCCAGATTCTGAACAGACAAAAACAGAAGCTGTGCTTAAAATTTAATCTATTTACATACAATCCATAAATAATCTATTGTTTATTTTTTTTTTATTTCAAATTGTCTTTCTTACAAAAGATATATTTTCTTATTCTAACAATGAACTTCCAAACATCTTTATTTTGTTTTATTTATTTATTTAATTCTCTTTGTAAGAGTTTTAATGTTGTTGCTTATTCTTCTCAGATTCCAAACTGACACAAATTCCACAAACAAAAGAACCTGACCTTTTTTTTAATAAATCTGTTATCAATAACATTTAATTTTAGTTTAATGTATATATTTTAATTACAATTTTATTGTAATGTGATTGCAGTATAATTAAATATAGTGCCATGATCTCTGTTAACTGTAAAACTATTTTGTGGTTAGCCAATTTGCTATTTTTTGTGTTAGTCTTATATGAGTTTTTTTTATATATTTCTCAGATACTGAGCTGACACAAAGTCCACAAACAGAAGGTGTGTTTTTGGCAAATTAAATTCAAAATTCAATTGACAAATGTGTAAATTAGATTTTAAATTTCACTTGGTTTCAATTCAAAAAGTTGAATTTTCTTGTTCTGACAATAAACCTCTAAACTTTTTATCCTGTTTGTTTAAAATGATTCGGATCAAAAGCAAACGGAACCTGGACAACAGCAGCAGGTGGAGTTTTAATTCTGAAATTGATTTTGACTGTTTTTATCAAACAGGAAATATGCAAACTTTTATTTGCTAATATAATTTAATTACAATTAGAGATGTTTTGAATATGATTTAATAATATTTAAAAATATTTTTTGTTAGTCTTATGAGTTTTTTATATATATACACACGTGGACAAAATTGTTGGTACCCTTCAGGCAATGAAAGAAAAACTCACAATGGTCACAGA
>JAQQZU010023659.1:0-14322 GCA_030068025.1 Parauchenoglanis punctatus | reverse complement strand
GGCCATGGAAACCCATTCCATGAAGCTCTCTACGCACTGTTCTTGAGCTAATCTGAAGGCCACATGAGGTTTGGAGGTCTGTAGCGACTGACTCTGCAAAAAGACTCTGCAATGGCTTTATTATAGCGCGGGAGGCATCTTCATATTGTGATTTCCTCTGCGTAACATACCCCAGAGTTATGAGTCATTTCTAGTCCTGACGTTCACATGAATAGAAGGCTCTTATGCATGACTAGCAGGCTGTCATGATAGTCAAGTTTTTTTTTGTTAAGCATAATGGTCCTTTACCACATTATGATCCTTTACAACATTATCTACTCTTTTGCTAACAATATTTATAAGGGAAATGGGTTTGCACTGTTACAGCCAGCCACATTAGCATTCTTTCACATAAAATGATTGTTTCATACCATCTGAAAAAAAGATATTTCTTTGTCCTAATGGATGGCTTGGGGTGTTTGACATTCATTAAGGCACTAACTTTATCTGTAACACCAAACCTAAACTAGGATAGCTATGCATTCAAGCTGTGTTTTATGTGCGTGTCTCAGTGTGATTCAATCTCTGTTAGATTGGTGGAAAGCCACCCAGGAGTTTTCCCATTCAGATGAAGAGTTTACTTTAGTGCAGAAGGTTTTGTCATCACTGGCACCATAGGCATGGCTGACCTGTTTTTTTCCCCTAAAAGTATTTCATTGTGAATTTATAGACTTTAAGGTCTCCATTTAGCATTACAAATCTAAATATCAAATCGATTCTATTCTATTCTACATCTAGTATTGCTGGTAGTAAATGACATTAACAGATTTTTTGATTGCATAATAAACTTATTACAAACCTGGCTCAGAGTTAAACATGCACACTAGAAACCTAACCAGCCAGACAACCGCACTCCCTACATTTTTTCTGCCTTTGACCATTCACTGTTTCTTGGCTGCTGGGAAACCGCACTGATTTTACTAAACTCTTTGAAATGTTTATTGGCAGTTTAATCGATTGGAATTAGAACAGCTAAAGAGTATGTTGCATTACATAACTGAGCAGTTGAGGGTTAAGGGCCCAACAGTAACAGCTTGGTGGTATAGAGATTTGAACGGACAACCTTTTGAGCAGTAGTCCAACACATTAACCACTAATCACAGTCACCACATGCATATTGTACACAAATAGCTTATGATATCTCATTACAAGACAGTTTGATTAATTATATTCATCTTCTTTTAAAGGTCCTGTGGTGGACTGGCGACCTGCCCAGGGTGTACCCCGCCTCTCGCCCGAAGATGCTGGGATTGGCTCCAGCTTCCCCGCGACCCAGATGGATAAAGCGGTATAGATAAAGGATGGATGGGATGGATCTTCTTTTAAGATGGTATATAAGCTAATTTAAATAATAAAATACTTACTTTCAGATGACTTAAAAGACAGATTTACTAAATTTAAATTGCATGCATTATAGTTACTTCTAACAAACCAAATTTTCAATTTTAAACTTGGTTAAAAATTTTGTCTAGTTTTATGTTTTCAGTGGCTAGAATTTTATGTTAGTTTTAGGAGTTCTTACAAAGAGAAATTTGATTACCCCATTTTTTATTTTTATTTTTTGTCTTGTTTGAAGCAGGAGACTTTTACCACATTAAAGAAAATGTGGCTTTCTGTTTAGTAATGCATTTAGTTTCGGCTATATTGCACCAGATTCTTAAATTAACAGATTTTGACAGAATTGACCAAGCTTCGCACCTTCAGGGCATCAAAACTTATCACATAATTGAAAGCTACTATTAATAACTAAAAAGTTTTAAAAGAACATAATCCTTAAAATAACAAAGCCTGTTTACCTGAAGGGTCCAATGAAAAAAAAAGAATGAAACCTGTTACTAAATAAAACAGAGTTGGTGATAATTCAGTAGGCTTGTAGGCAAGGGCATTGTGTTACAGCTTTACAATGACAGCAATATAGTACTTAGACTTGGCCTACAAGTTTGCAAACTTGTTTCTATTACTTTGAAATACTTTGATGTTATTGTTGTACTTCCAACTCTTCAAAGAAGTGATTAACTAGCAGAGTTTTAGATCTGCTGATAGCCATGTTCACTACTTGTGTAACTAATAATGTAATTAATTATGACTTAACTCCATGAGCAAGCCTGTATCAAATTATTGTCCTATCCATCTTGAATTTCCATTTTCTGGCATTCAGTCCTCCCCATGTAAGAATTGTGTTCATGCTCAAGCTGTCATGGATAAGTTTCCAGACCTAAGGTATGCCATGTGACAAGTCATAGCTTGATCAAATGACAAATAAATACATTTCTAAGGTCTATCTTGGAAGGTGTCACAACATCTTGTATAAGAAAAACAACAATCAGAAAATCCATCCTGTGGAACTGGGTAGAGTTGGGTGGTCTCACAATATTTTTCCCTCTACTGAAGGTATCTTAAATGAACAAAACATTTGCTTGTATTTCCACTCTGTGGTAACACATTCAGTTAATATACATGCCCAGTAATCTTCCACTATTGTTCAGAATATGACAATTTTCTGAATTTGCTACGGGTCATGTAAACAGCATGTTTTGTTTGGATATTTCGAATTTGGCCTTGTACTGAATTTAGCAATGTCCTTATAAGCCCAGTGATATCAGCCATGTGCTGATATCCCCGGTTTAAGAGCATTCTTTGGACATGTATACAGCCCATTTGGTATAAGCATCTCAATTGAGGTTTTTTTTTACAGCAGTTTGCGACACAAGGCCTCTTGCAGGTTTATGGTCATCTCTATGTGTTGTACACAAACTAACTACATGACAGTTTGCAAGGCTGTGGCACAACTTGTATTTTATGTTCTCCTGCCTGTTTTGTTATTTTATTGTATTTTAAGTGCCATATAGATCAGATCCAAATGTTTGTTGTGTTCTCACCTGGAAAAAAAATGCCATTGTTTCTCACTCCTGTGTTGTTCAGGCCATGGTTAGAAAGGTATCAAGGTGACTTCACCTGCTTTATTGTCATATTCTTTTCTTTGCATAACCCAGATGGTTAGGAAGCTGGAGTAGTAGGGTGTGGGCAGTGTGTCTATCCTCCTGAGTTTAGACTATGTGATGAGGTGGCTAGCATTCTTAATCTAAATTCACATCAATGAATTGCATGACCTGATCACAGGACCAGGATGCTGTGACCTAATAGTGCCACACTGCCAGTTTGTTTGTCTATGCTGGTTTCAGAAATTTGCTCTTTCCTTTCTTTGGCAGCAGGTCCAAAAAGAATCCCTGACACACAGTTCACATTTTACTAATGTGTTTAATAATGTTAATTTATCAACCAGAGCCAACCAGCCTTGCTCTCATGCGTAAATCAGACTAGCAGAACAATAAGAAACATACTATAGGCGTGCCACATGCAGTGCATTCATACAACTAGCATGTCATTATTGTAATCTGGGCATAGAGCTTTCTCTGGTGAGGCCACCTGTGATGTGTTGTGATTACCAAGTTATTGGTAATTCATCAAATCATTTGTTATTGGTTATTGCTTGTTGTCCACCATACTACTAGCTAAAGCCAGCACCCAGATAGCCAATAAAAAGTCAAGGGCTTTGTTCAGGAAAATAAGATTCCATACAGCATAGTCTCAGTTCCAGAATCAATGATACATTTAAAAAACAGCTTGAGTTGATTTTTCAGCTTCTTTCTATGCTTCACAGTTCTTTTTAGACCGGTGCCATTTATGGCTAGGAAGTTGTTTTGGCTGTTGCATTTGGGTAAGATTCAGCTTTGAACTCACAGTCTACATCAGTCAGCCAGACCTGCCTTGTCAGCATCAACACTGACATGTAATCAGGACAGTGTCATATTTGAAAGCCCAATGTAAATAACCATTTCACCCTTATAAATGTGTAACTGAGAATCTAAGAATACAATCTGAGAATGTAACTGAGAAAAAGTGGTTTTTAGGAAATTTAATCATCAGTGTGGGCATCAGTCAGAAAATGGAAAAGGATGTGATCTCTTTTAGCTTTTTTCATTTTAAACGTTCAGTTTATTTGTCATATGTATGCTAACACAGGGTCAACATTACCAAGAAATCCGTTGGACGAGAGTATAAACAAGAAACAAGTCTCAGCAATGGAGGCCTATGGAATTGAATTGAATCTAAACTTAGAAGGCAAGAAAAGGGGGGGGGGGGGGGGTTTGAAACAATCAGTTTCAAAACAGCTTAAATGAAACAGAACACACACTAAATGGCATTAGTCCTTGAATATATTTTTTTTTGCGCAGGCGCGAGCCTGCTGCAGCATGTGGTGACTGCTCCGTCTCGTCTTAGTATTTTAGTGTTTTTAAACTTTCTGTTTTTATTTTTAACCGTTATTAGAGTTTTTTAGTAGTAGTAAGCTGTGCCCTCTGTAAACATGCTGGTAGAGAGAGTTATTTCTGCACTTCTTTTGTTTATTGCTCTTTGTTTGGGCTTGCCGCACGCTGCTAATGCTAACGCAGCTGGCGACCGGGTCTTTGTTTACACTCGCGATCAGCTGATCTCGCTGAGACAGGACGCTCCGGATCACAACACGGTCCTCTCGGACATCTCCGCGGAGATACGAAGGGGAAAGACCAAGAGAGGATGCCGTGAAGGAGCAAAAGTGCAAGGGAAAAAAGCAGCGAGGAATGGGAAGCATTCTGGTGTCTCACTACAAGGGGAAAAGGCTGCTGAAAGCAAAATACTCAGCAAGGCAGCTGCTGCCAGTCTTTCAGGAATACCTGGTGGATGGAACACTCCAGTCGCCACAAAGAAACCTATACTACTCCAACCAAGGTGTGAGAGTGGGGGTTTACATTCATTCTGATAATCCCTGTTGGCCAGGGAAACACTGGCTGGTCTATATAATGCAAGTACTTGTGCCTGCCCATGGCCCCTGCTGGTACACAGAGATCTGTGGCTCAGTTGCTTTCCAGTGTTCAGTCCCACTGATCTTATTATTCCAACACGAACTGCTGGATAAGGGCAAAACCTACTCTATCATTAAGATATACCAGGCCAACATGTTTCTCCTGTTTTAAATGCATTTACATTTACATTTACAGCGTTTGGCAGAAGCCCTTATCCAGAGGAACTTACATAAGTGCTTTGAAGACACTTATAGGTAAATAGATTCTGATACCGGTTCACTAATACCTGGGCTAAGAATACCATCAGATTAAAGATTATAGTCATCATTTGAAGACACCCAGTGACTCAGCTGTTCAGACATCTAGGGGAAGTTCATTTGACCACCTAGGTGCCAAAACAAAGAAGAGTCTAGATGCATGTCTTCTATGAATGAGAGATGGTGAGACCTGTCAAGCAGTTCTGGAGGATCAGAGGAGCATGGTCCAGTGTGGGGTGTGATAAGTACTCCGAGGTAGGAGGGTGCTGGTCCATTTTTGGCTTTGTGGGCAAGCATCAGTGTTTTGAATCTGATGTGGTCAGCTACAGGAAGCTGGTGGAGAGAGTGTAGTGATAGGGTGGTGTGGGAGAACTTGGGAAGGTTGAAATTGAGTCGTGCAGCTGCATTCTGAATCAGTTGCAGAGGTCAAATGGCACTCAGAGACAAACCTGCTAGGTGTGAGTTGCAGTAGTCTGGTCTCAAGATGACAGGGACTGAACTGAAGAACCTGAGTCGCCTGTGTGGAAAAAATGAATGAATCCTTCTTATATTGAAGAGGAGAAATTGATATAAGCGAGAAAGAATAGCCCTATGAGAGGAAAAGGACAGGTGATTGTCCATGGTTAGCCAAAGGTTACGTATTTTGACTGAAGGAAAGATCAGAGAGTTGTCCAGGGAGATCCCAAGATAGTGATGTGGGGATGAATCAGCTGGGCTTGAGTTTCAGCTGATTAGCTGTCATCCATGATGAGATATCAGCCAGACATGCAGAGATCTGTGGCAGAAACATGAGTGTCTGAGGGAGGAAAGGAGAAGATAAGTTGAGTGTTGTCTGCATAGCAGTAGTATGACAACCCGTGTGAAGATATGACCTCACCAACAGATCTAGTATAGAGGGAGAACAGAAGAGGACCAAGTATCCAGCCCCAAGGGACACCAGTGAAGAGCCTGTGTGGAGCAGACGTGGATCCTGTCCATGTCACCTGATATGACTGACGTTCTAGGTAGCAAGCAAGGCATTGCCATGCTGAGCCACAAATTCCAAAACTCATAAGGATGGACAAGAGAGTCTTGCGATTGACTGTGTCAAATGCTGCTGAAAGGTCAAGGTTGCCTAATTGTTGTCAATTCCTAATTCTTTTGGTCTAGCATGCCAATGCCTAATTGTTTGGTCTAGTTTCAGGCGTTTTGTGTGGATTTTGAGTAGGTGTGCTGGAACTTTTGCTGAAACCCGTCAAGCCTGTTAATGATACATCAAACAGCAAAGGTATGAATAAAACCACTTACCATCCTTATCCTGGTTGATTGTATGTTGTCTACTACCACTACTGCATATTATTGGGTTACTCTAAACTTTTACTTGATAGTAGCCTCTAGCATAAATCAAGTTTGATAGCCTTAATTTTAATTTTTAAACTTAATTTTATTCGAGACTATGTTGTTCTTAACACATAGCCTATGTTGCCATTAACAACATTTGAATGCTATGTTGTTATCCTGCCCCACCAAAATCTGTGGTCACAAGCCACTGTTGGTAATGTTTGATTTTACAGCGTACAGTAACAATAATAGAACAGTTATAGCTCTTAATGACATTATTCAGTGCACCCAGATGAGCATGTGTTCCCTTTTGAATCTGGCTCCTCTCAAGGGTCTTTTCTCATCTCGCCTCAGTGAGTTTTGCCTTGCCGCCGATGCGACTGATTCACTCATTATGGATCAAAATCCATATCCAGATTTCTGTAAAGCTGCTTTGTGAGAATGTCTATTGTAAAGTGAATACAAATTATAGAGATTTAATGAAATTGAAAATTGAAATGTAATCACTTTATTGCATTCAACAGAGAACATAAAACAGAGATAGGATCAGCCTGGCAAATGGAATAAAAGTGAAGCATGCTTTAAAGTGAATGAGCACAGTGAAGAATAGAACAGAACGTAAAATGTGGTAAAAGAGAGTGTGGGAGGAGGGAGGGAGTTAAAAAGACAGAGAGAAAGAGAGAGAGAGAGAGACAGACAGGTAGGGAGACAGAAAGAGAGAAGTTTCAGACATTAAAAGCATCATATTTAGCTGACAAAACAAAAGAGAATGGATTTGACGAAGGAATGAAGAAAAACAAGAAGGACTTTGACAATGTGAGCATACTTATGCATGAGTATACACCTGTGTTGAGGACAGTAAGCTAAAGAGACTGAACAAACACATGCATCAGATATGAAGGCTCTTATAAGACTTTTATACATTCTCTTTCTCACATCCTTCTGCAGCCTGCTGCTTTGGCACTACTTTGGTCACAGGTGAGTGTTTGATCTCGCTTCAAGATTTGCTTCTCTTTCTTTTTTTCACAGACTTAGGTAACTTCAAATTAGACCACAGTGGAATTGAAATGAATTGAAGAACTTGGGAACTTTTACTGTAGATTAAATTAAAGTTACTAAAAAGAAAACTTATGTATTCTTATCTACTCTTTATCCTTTACTGAATACTTATTTGGAGCAATACCTTCAGTTCTACTTAGGCATCTTCTTTCAGAAGTAAGTACTACGAGTAAAGGCTAAGACTCTGTGTTACTGATCAGAAGGTCATGGTTTCAAGCCCCAGCATTACCCTTACTCCTCTACTCCAGGGGTTCTATAACATGATTGACCCTGTGCTTTGACCTCAGCTTCCTAACAAGGTGGAATATTTGAAGAAAAGAATTTCGCTGTAATGTATATGTGACAAATATTGGCTTCTTCTTCTAAACTTTATGAGGAACTTTAGTCGTGTACATGTGCTAGAGAGTCTGAAGTAAGAGTCAGACATTTCAGGAGAGAAAAAGAGCATGCCAAAGAAAATGTGTTATAAAACTACAGTTTTTAAACAGTGTGTGCTACTTAGCCACAATACCATGATTTACAGTTGCCCACGGACTTCTAAATTCAAAGGCATCAAGCTGTAGCCTGCTTTTTTTTTTTTTTTTTAAGTTTTAAAAGTAAAAGTCGATATTTGTGTGTGTGTCTATGTGTGTGTTAATTCATTCATTTATTTAAACATAATTCCTATGAACAAAATGTACCTTAAGCATGTCCACATATAACTGACTTTTTTTATATTCACTTGAATGTTTAGTCACTTAGCAACCATACTAGGGCTTAAATATGAGCTGATGCAAAAGCCAAATTTCTTTAGTCATTCATGGACATGGGAAAGTTGAGCTTCTGTGAAAGTGTGTGTGTGTGTGTGTGTGTGTGTGTGTGTGTGTGTGTGTGTGTGACAGTGTGTGTGTGTGTGTGTGTGTGTGTGTGTGTGTGTGTGTGTGTGTGTGTGTGTGTGTGTGTGTGTGTTAACAGTAAAATGTGTTTTATGCTTTATCTAGGACATAACACAGATTAGCCCTAATTGGCCTAATTGACCCAGTAAGAGTTCTTTAATGTGTGACAAACTTTAAAAAAATAAAATGTAAATGGCCACATGCTTCAGTTACCTTTTGTTTATAAATTTGTATGAGCACCAATAGTTCGGTTTTGTTAAATTTTAAAGAATGAATTTACTTCCATTAAACGTTGGATTTCATTTTCTTTTCTATTTTCAGTGTAAGATTAACCTTATTTTTTACACTTTTATGAGTATTTTACCTATAGATTGACATGCCTTCAAGTGATTCTCTGTCTTTCTCCTTACAGTGATGCAGCTGCCAGCGATCAACACAACATTAAACAAAATACTGCAAAATGTAACTGAGAATGCCTTATTATAGGGCAACGTTTCCAATAGTGGAAGCCCACAGAAGCTAGTATTAGTCTCATATAATCTGACTTTCAGATTAACTAAAACAGAAGCAGTAATGATAGTATCTTGCAGTGACTGCTGTCACTTTTCACTGTTTTCTTATTGTGCATGTTTGGGTTTATGTTCCAGGGAAAATGCAAATATTGACAAGCTGTGTACAAATTACACGTCCAAATGGAAGAAGCAAGAGGATAATATTAAATCTTTCAGGTAACAAACACACAGGTCACAACACATGAAACAGCAGGTCAGTCACCAGGTCTTTGAGGAGGATTATAATGAAAAGCGTTATGTTCTAGTGTCTGATAAACAGGAGTGGAAAAAGTACTGAGAAAATATACACAAGTAAAAGTAAAAATAATGTGTCATAAACTTAAAATCAGGAAGTATGCAAACAAATATGGTTCTGAAGTAAAAGTAAAAATGTTGCTGCTTTTGAAAGTACTCAAGTATTAAAATGTAAATTTTTTTAACTGAGGGAATTAAATTAACACCATTCTTTTCTGTGAAAACTATTTTTTACTTTTACTTATTATTTATTTATTTATTTATTTATTTATTTATTATTATTATTATTATTATTATTATTATTATTTATCTATTTATTTGTTTGTTTATTGCAGTTAACTGAGCCATTCTGTACAGTGAAAAAGTCAGACTAAAGTTTTTTTTCTTTCCAGGTCATTGCTAGGCAGCAGTTGCAATGCCACTACCAATGCATTGGTAACACAGGCCAACTCACCTGTGGGGAAGAATATTGCTTATGATGCCAATAAAAAAATAAAAATAAATAAATAATAAAAAAACATTATTCAAAGTATTGCCCAAGGTATGGTTCAATAGAAATATGCACACAGAATACAATATGTGATTGACTCTCAAAATTGACCTCATTCATCAATCTGTGTGTAAATATTTGTGTAAGCCAGACCGACCTAAAAATTTAAATCTAAATAGTGTCCTAAAAATGTTAAAATCTTGAATATTGATTAGTCAAGATATTGTTTCCTCTTTTTTTCAAAATTCTTAAACTTTGTTTATTTACAGTTTTAAATTTTAAAGACAACCCAGATTTTCAATGTAGTTTCAGATTTAATTCGCATTGGTCACATCCAGCACAGCTTCTCTGGCATGCGAGTGTTTACTGTGGCCTTCCTCTTACCTGCTCATTAAACATTAACTTAATAAACATTGTAGTGATAATACAAATACTGTGGTTCCTCTGGTTGCTTCCCAGAGTCCCAGTTGCCCATAGGGGTCGGTGTGAGTGTGAATGGTTGTATATCTCTGTGTCAGCCCTGCAGTAGATTGGCAACCTGCCCAGGGTGTACCCCACCTCACGACTGAATGAGTTATGGGTTACTTAGGGAAAAAAAAACACCATAAAAGAATCTTGATGGGTTTTTATGTAAATAATTTACTAGTGAAAAGAGTTAATTGGGTTGCTTTGTGATCTTTGTAGGTAGATTGTATTCATGTAAAGACATGTTCATGCTTACTTTACTACAGAAGTATTTCATGTGAATTTGATTGGCTGAGGAGGCTAACCCAGGCCATTTGCTGTCTCTAATTGGTTACTTTCGGTAGAATATATAGCGTTCTCACAAACACATGCTCCCCCTCCCAGTCAAAAGTGACTTTCATGAGCTAATTCACTCCCAAACACTCATGTTACTGAACTGAGGAGCAGTAGGCTAAAAAGGGACCGTCATGGTAAGGCAGGCCAAGCCGTAAGAGAGGAAGAATAGAAACACTGTCAAAGAATAAAGAGAGAGAGAGAGAGAGAGAGAGAATCGACCAGGCTGGCAAGCAGAGAAAAGTGAATGCCTTAAAGTGAAGGTGCACAATGGAGAGTGAGACATGTACAAAGAAGAGAGAGCGCGCGCGAGAGAGAGAGAGAGTGGCTTCAGAGATGAAAGACTGAAAAGAGGAAAAGAAAATATAGAAGAGATAAGAAGGGATGGGTGTTACAGAAAGTATGATGAAAAGCAAGACAGCCTATGACAGTGTCAGTAATTGCGTAATTATATGGGTCCATACGCATCTGTGTGTCGAGGACAGAATGCTAGAGAGCGTGACAGCACAGATATGAACAATTTTACAATAAGGCTGCTATTCCTCCTCTTTGTCGCCTCCTTCTGCAGCGCGCTGTTTTGGCATTACTTTGCTCAAAGGTGAGTGCCTGATCCTGATCTCTTTTAAAGATTAAAAAGTCACAAAAAAATAATAATAATAATAAATAATTTTAAAAAAACCTTAGTTATGTGACTTTGTCCTAGTCTGCTATTTTTCTATTTACTTCAGATATATTAGTTTTGATTGTGGAACCAAATTAAATTGTCTGAGCTTTTTCGTTTTAATTTTACGTTTATATATATATATATTCAGTCGTATATTTTATGCCATGCTGCTTTGTTCATTACTAAGGTGTTTCTTTTTTGTGCAGTGTTTTATTGTCTTATAATTTTTATTATTTAAGTCATTGTTTAGCTGGAGTACGGGGTTAAAACCTTGACTTGTAGGCTAGGGCTGCTGGTAAATTGTGTGCTTTGCGTGAACACTGACAAATTCCGGCTTGAATAAGTTTAGCACTTTAATTGTGTTGATGGAACCGATGGTGAAGAATAAAAACGAGATCGCGCGCTGACCGGAAGCGAGTAGTTTTTCCGACATAGTTCCGGAAATGGCACACAAAAGTAAACCCAGCACACAAAACAAACAAACAAACACAAAATAAACTACACAAAACTGCGACTGAATTACTGTATTGTTTAATACTAAAATTCACTATAAAAACATTAAAAGCCACTGTTCTTTCTATGTATAAAAATCTAGGCTATTTTCCGAGTCATAAAAATGTAAGGTGTTTGAAATTACATTATACTAATGTAGGTTATTTCTGACAAATGCTGCATGTAGGCTATCAATTATATGCTTAATGTTAATTTGTATTATCCTGGTGATTTCATTTATATATGACAGTTTAATGCAGATGTAATTTTACACTAAGCTCAGCAATTCACTGTAACTGACATTCAACATGGGAAAATATTGAAGTTATAAAAGTATAAGAAGATCTTCAATATTTAAAGTTTGTTCTGAGATTATTCTTGTGTCTTCAACCAAGATGTCAATCAAAGTCACAAGTCCAGCCTACATTACCTACATTACAATATTGACCGGCCTATTTAAGGGACACAATCATCTGTAAATTTATGAAGTGTTTGTCTCCATAACTTCATCTGTCAGTCACTGGTGCATAGAATGTCCATCGAGGCAGATAGGACCCAACCTTGTGGAGGATAATCTCTTCTTAGACATTATAACCTTACACTTTGTATTCTTTGGCTTATCTATTAAATAGTTTTAACTTAAATTTAACTTTATCTTGCTGAGTTGGCTAAAAAAAAGCCAATGAATAAAAGCCTTGATTGAGTTCTGGTCACTGAAGTAGGTGTCAATAGTGTCAAATTTATTTATTATATAACAGTTTCTGTTATCACATTATAGCAGTTAGAAGCTTTTTCTCAGCAGCGTATCCTTTTCTCTCTTTTGAATTCAGATAGACAATCAGCCCAGCTTGTCATGTTGCCAAGGAACTGAGAAGTGCGTCCTCTTGTGAAACTGTTTGTTACAAAGTGCTGACTCTGGAGACTTCTTTTATGAATGTTAAATACAGTAAATGTCTCCTTACAGAAATGTTTACCCTTAGGGCTGCGAGCGATATGACCAAAATCTCATGTTCCAATATAGGTACATTCATATTGAGATAATGATACATTTCACAACAAAAGCACATTTTCATATTTTTTTTCAGTTTATCAGAATAAGGAGTAATGAGTTAAATATTAAGTGTACACCTTGAATAACTGCATATTTTGACATGGTTGGTGTGATAGTAATGGCTTGTTACCTAAACAAAACGTTTGTTCCAAAATAATACTAATAATCAGAGTCCTTATTTCACACACACATTCTGGTCTTAATGGTAAGAACTGGGTCACGCCAGTTGCATCACGTGACAGTCGAAGAACCTGTTGATTTTCATGTCGGCACCCATGTTAACAGGTTAGAACAGCCAGCACAGTGTGTGTGAGATTGAGCCCTGCTGTAGCAGCAAGTCATTTTGGGCATGGTGCCTATTTTTCTTGCATGAATAAGCGGGGAAACAGTGAAAACAAATCTGTTGACAGTCAATTGCATGTTATTAAAGGAGAATGTAAAGACTACAAGTGTACTATGTGGTCATAGCAGAAACCCGATGTAGGCTGTAATTATATTATGTCGATAAGTTAACAGAATATTAGGTGAAGGGCAATAGTTTTCCTGTGCTCTCTGTCTCTGTCTTTCTCTGAACAAGGGTAAAAAAAATAAAAAATAAAAATAGGCACGTGCTCCATAGCCCTTCCCTGTGTATTCTAAATATAAATAAAAAATATAATGAAATTAAATCAAACATTCTATTATTGCTGGCCATTATCAGCAATTATTATGAACTATTATAAAGGCAAACTCAATGCAAGCCAGCAAGACAAAACAATTGCATGCGAGCTGCAACAGTTCGGTCACGTTGACGTCACACACACACACACACACACACACACACACACATGCGATGCAGCTGGTGTGATTTGAAAATTCAACACAGCTGTTATAAAAAACTTTATACCACAGTAAATTTAGTTAATTTACATCAATTATTTAAATAATTTACTCAGAAATCAGAAATAATTTACTTAAGTACAGTTTACTGTTTACCGCTGCTGGAAAAGCTATGGGTCATAAGACTAAATGTGGAAAAGTAAGCTTTTTTCCTCAGGTTAGGCTGTATTGTGAATTGTGTGCCTATAGACATGGGGGGAAATCTAATGTTTCACAAGAATGAATTGTTTTTATAGATTCCTTCTGAGTTATTTATTTTTATGTTTTAATGTTTTTATTGCTTTTATGGGTTATATTAAAACTTCAGAACAACTTGCTTGACTGGCACAACTGCGTTTTTGTCTTTCCTTATTGCACCTGTATTATGTACTGATCTGCAAACTATATCTGTGGGGACAAATAAGAAGTTCTGACACTTCTTCATTAGGGGCACTAAAGATTCCTGGTTTTTCTCATACAAGATGTACTACACTGTCCAAGACAGACCTTAGAAATGTATTTATCCCATGCATCATTTGATCAAGCTGTGATTTATCGCCCAGCACACCTTAGGTCTGGAAGTTTATTTATGAGTGTTGTGTTTCCTTTAGGGCGGCACGGTGGTGCGGTGGTTAGCACTGTCGCCTCACACCAAGGAGGTCCTGGGTTCGATCCCTGGGTCACCCAGGGTGCCATTCTGTGTGGAGTTTGCATGTTCTCCCTGTGCATGCGTGGGTTTCCTCCGGGTGCTCCGGTTTCCTCCCACAGTCCA
>JAQQZU010023658.1:0-14325 GCA_030068025.1 Parauchenoglanis punctatus | reverse complement strand
AAGATGCTGGGATTGGCTCCAGCTTCCCCACGACCCAGATGGATAAAGCGGTATAGATAATGGATGGATGGATGGATATTAATGTTTACCAGAAACAAAATTTTATGTCCCTCTCGCTGTCATTCTTCCCACTCTCTCAATCTTTCTCACTTCTAAGAAATGTGAATAATTATAACATCTCAACTACGCTGGGCTGTCCACCACCCCGAGAGCCACAAAATGAAAATGTTGCGGCGTCACTGTCGTAGTTCTAAGAAACTCCTAGGTAGGTAAGACTCTTTCCGGATTTGTTAACATGCATATTTATAGGTCACAGAATCCATCCTGTTCTGTTCTAAGTACGTGCCCAGTATTGGGAGCTATTCTCGTATATTCCACAAGAAAGAAAAAATGGTGTAACAATCACGTGACTTTTTTTAATGAAACATGAAACATTATGAATTCCAAAAACAGCCAAATTTACTAATACAAGGCATTCATACTTGACTGCTTGACTGATGTATCACGGAATTATTCAGCTGAGTTCTTTAAATAGCATGAAGCATGAACCATGAGGGTAGCAGCTGTGCAGTCGAAGGGCTCTATAACTCTGAATAAAGAATGTAATCTATAAGCAAAGGTCATCATTCTCTTCTAGACCTGAGCTACTTTCTATCACAATCGATTGATGTAGACGACCGCTGCGATCGATGATATACAGCAGGAACGGAGATGGAAAGAGGACGGCGTGAATTAACACGGTGGAAATGAGAGGATTTTCAATTCACCTGTGAAGATAGAAATGGGATGGGAGTTTTAAGACGTCTTCTGATTTCGAATACTCGCTGAAGTTTATGATACGATAGCAGCAATCAGATGAAAATAAATATGCACAATAAAATCAAATAAAACAGCCTTTGATTCATATTGCAAAGGAAGTACTGTGTGTGTTTGCAAGAACAGAAGATGGATAAAGAGGAGTGGAGAAGTTTAAAGAGAAAGAACATGAGAAACCAGAGGTGTAGCTTAGCGGGATTTTGAGTTTGAATAAACCTGAAATACTTTATGACTGCCCCAAATGCTTAATTGTTAAGTGCAGCTAGATATACAGGGCTTAGACTGACGGCCTCGGACTTGGCGACGCGTGTGTGTACGCTGAATACGAGAACGTTATACAGTTCTTAATGTTTTGGAACTGATGTTACATGCAGAGATGATTTCCTATAAGGAAAAATGACAGATCCATTGCATATGCAAGTCATATTGTTTTTATTTAGTGCTATAATCATGTCATGAAAGTCCATACAATTCTTAAAAAGTTAATTCATCACTCAAATGTCAAAAGGTGTGCATCTTTAAGTTATGTAATAACTTGTTTTTCGGTTCCCAGCTGTTGTAGTGAAAAAAAAAAGAAAAAAAAAGAATGAACCAATCAGGATCTGTCAGCTAGCTATGTAAGCTGAGCATAAGGGTATCGATGAGTACTGGAGCTTTACTGCAGGAGACGTATGTAAGATGTTAGATTTGTGTGTGTATATGTTATTTTAATCATTTTCAGTGGAACTGTAGTAAAGTTATTAGATTTCTCGAAGCCTAGCAGGATTAGTAATATGCTTATTAATATGATTAATTGACTGTATACCGTGCTATAGTCTGGCATTTAATCAAAATGCAATTGTACAGATGACCTGATTTTACACACACATATGCGCAGCTGCACAAAGCCAGTTTGTTCACAGGTTTCCTTCTTCGCTTGTGCATATGCTTGAGAAGGCTGCTGTAAGTCATGTTTGCAGTTTTGCTGATTTCCACCTAATTTTCGATGGAGTCCTTGCCTTCTGTTCCACTCCTGCCGTCCAAAACCCTCTCTAAAGGCGGCTCCAAAGACCGCTAGGTGCATACCGCAATGACGTCATCATATAAAATGATGTGGGCGCAAGCTTCGGTTCCTCACAAGCCATCACTCAGCTGAATCCAGATCAAAAACGGAGCCCTGATTAATCCGTAGTGTTGGCTTGCTGGAATGCTGAAAAAGTCTCTCTGTGCAGCCACGCTTCATAAGCTGCATCCATCCAAGGGGAGGGGAAAAGACGAGCCTAGTTAGAAGGCATCGATTTACAGCAGTTTAATCTTGGGATGAACTTCAGATTAGATAAATTCTGTGAATGAAAAGACATGACCACTCCTCATTTCTGTATACCAGCCAAATAAATGAGCTCTCGGGTTCAGAGCGTAGAGCAACTCTTCATTAAATTACAACAAAATGGATCTTTCTAAGCCATCGCTGCTCAGAGCCTCTTGTTCTTGCTCAGTGCCTGGAATCTCATTTCTCTCCTCGTGCTCTCATCACACACTAGAGAACGGTGAGCGAGCTCAAATTGAACTTCATCTTTAAATCACTCTGATCTATTACTATTGCGCTCACACACCTTATAAAACCATTAGCCCCGCATCCTTCACTCTCTGCCCTCGCTTTGAGCGTTCTAATTCTGGACCGATCCTGTTTGGAGATTCAGGAGGAAGGACAGTGCCACGTGCAAACTTTTTTTTAAGTAATTTGTTCCAAAACAAAAAAAGATCTTTGTTTGGGAAAATAAATGCTGATTAATTTAGTTGGCTAAATTTCCTTTAATCAAATTATTTCATTAAAACATTTTCAAACAGAGAAAATGATGATGCAATGACACAGAGGCATGGTGGACATTTTCACAGCTGGTGTCGGATTACAAACTGAATGATCTATTTTATTACGGCATGTAGCTATCGACACTTTAATCAAAGTGTGACGTTACACTGTGTTTTTAAGGTAATTAGGGGCGGAGTCAGTGGAATTGCCGCTGAATGTTGGTGCATTCGAATGGGGTCGTATTTACCACGTTCATGAGAGTAGTCCATATGAACCGCTCTTGAAGTACTCATGACTGGAAATGTTCTGAAAGCTTCACTAGATGTGACGTGTTTGCTGACATTTTAGTACATCATGCACAAAAAGAACATTTTCTGGTGGATGGAAATGGTAATATTAGTCCTATAGATGTTTCTTCATAATTTTATGATATATCTGAGGAAAATGCTGATTTTTCTAACGTCCTCATGCATTAATACACCTTTGCGTTTCCTTCGTTACGTTACCCACTCATTAGCTTGCTAATGCATTAACATTTTGTTAACGAGGTGTCTTTTGACGTCCATGTTTTCGTTGCCTGACGGTACTGTTCCCATGACGACATCCAGCATTTCGTGTACAAGACTTCCTGTGTCGTAATCACAAGCACTTACTGCGTTTATGAAGGTTGGCATATATTGTATTTATCCCAGTCACATTTATTCTTGAGTTTATCTAATTCGCTCAGTCTCCTTGTTTGCTCTTCAGAGCAGGTGTCCTAACATTACAGGTTGTAACACTTTTTGCCGTGATACTGATTCATCTATATCATTCGAGTGAAATGAATCGATTGCTTTGAAATCAGGAAATCACAAATATCTTGGGCATTATATAGAAGTCTCGGACATTGCTAGATGTGCGATGGTAAGATGTTGTAAATGTAATAGATGAGCAGAACTGTGATAATCATGTATGAATATTAGCTTTCTGTGTTGTTGTAATGTATCAAATCTCACCAGGTGCTACAGAGCGAGGTGGATTATTGGACGTTACGTCTTCCTCAGATGTCCATTGTCAGGATATTAAAGATTAAAGATTAAGACCCGTGTCTCTTCATGTGAGACTGCCTGAATGCTGGCAAACAATGGAGCCAATCCTTTCCTTAATATTAAACATCCTGCTTCAAAAAAATGTAAGAATAATGATCAACTCTAAATCTAGTCGGCAAACAAACCGCTAAGCTTCTCAATTTTTTTTTTTCCTAATTATTATCCTTGTAATTGTGGTTCAGCAGACACAGGTGATGAAGAATGTTTTTAAAGTTAGCATAGGATGCGACTCCATGCTGTTTGCTGCTTTTGAAAGTGAAAGAGACACGTGTAATCAGAGTTATTGTATTCGCAAGCAGCAGAGGCATGGCTTATTGTGATTCGCTACAAAATTAATTTCGGTACAGAGTGACAGAGAACTCTGTCTGCTCCGAGCTATTTCGGCAAGCTTTGAGGAAAACAGTTCAAGTAAAAGCTGAAGTCGAGACCATTTCATTTTCAGAAATACGGGCAATTTGTTTTCTTTCTTCCTTCTCCTGTAAAAGGCTTTTCAGCATCCACTGGAAGCTCTGAGTGTGTGGTGTGACTTACACACCTGCTGAAGCATTGTGCTGGGTTACACGGTGCAGCACAATACCTTTTCTCACAGGCACAGGGAAAACTCGCAGGGTAGAAGAGTAGACAGCCCTTTTGGGACAATAGAGAATGATTGTGCATGTTAGATCAAGTACTTTTTCTGTTTCCCAGAAAGTCTCTTCTACTTTCTCTGGGGCGAAAAAAAAAAAGCTTCAATATATGTAATCAGGTGTTCGGATAAGTTCTACTAAATTACTTGCAAAGAGACAAATGAAACAATGGAGACGCAAGTGTGAGGAATAATCAGGGGTGTAGGCACGATGTCAGCAGAGGACTGAAAGCAAAACTTCTTCCTGGTGTGGATTAAACGGGAGGACATTTTTGTTTCCTGTAGTGACCTACATAAACCTAGTGCATGATGCATGATTCTTCTTTGTCACCGAGTAATTTGTGGGCTCGGTGACTTTCACCTGCTCGGCACGATTCCTCGTGTAGTGTTAATGATTCAGCAACGCAGTTTTCTCTGTCTGTGAGCTGTTGCTGGGCTGCCAATATTTTCAAGCATCGTTTAAGCACATGGTGACATACCGTATAAAAATAGCAACCGTTTTTTGCACTATGCCTAATGATATTATTGTCTTTCATGATGGTCAGCATGCCAGATTAGGCAATCAAGTGCATAAATTCTTCGTATGTTTTGATTGGAAACACTATACGTTTGACCCCAACCAATCATCTTTCAAGTCTGTGCGTGTCGTCGAGGAGGAGGGTCAAGAAATTGTCAATCCTGGCTACAAAAGGAACGTCAAGGAGTTGACCATGTCGTAGGAGTTGTCAAAGTGGGCGGGAAAATACAAAAAACATGCAAGCTAGAGACTTTTCATCAGAGTTCTTTGATTATGTTACACTTCGAGGCCCGTTCATAGTTCCGGATGTTCATATTCCGATCTGACGCTGGAAATTTGTTGCCTACGACAAAACCATTTCAATATCTGTTTGAATTCTTGTAGTCTGATTCATGCACTTCGGGGGAATGCCGTTACAGGAAAATAATCAGTAACTGGGTGCCAATGCAGCTTGACATGAAGAGCAGTTACTGTTACCCGGAAGTTTATTATTTTCAAATAACAACATGTTCGGAAAGTGTTTTATTGCTCTTATACCACAGCAATTTGTAAATGCTAATATATTTTTTTCTTTATTAAAGGACATGTCATGTGTTTTATCCGTATAATGTTGTGGAAAATCTACTTAGTCCCTGTTATTTGTTACATCATTGCAGGTACGAACAGTCATCCATCTCTTGAAGTTATCAAGACAAAAAAAACCCAAGCTTGTCGTGTTACCAAGAAACCACAATGCGTAAACTCCTGTCGTAAAGACTTTAAGTTATAGCTTTCATACTAATAATAATGATGATAATAATAATAATAACAGTTATAAATAGCTTGCATTGGTATATATGTACAAAAACTTACACTGAATGTCCCAGTGTTTTCCGAAGTTATTTTTTCCGCGAATGAGCTGCAGAACCCGGAGTTGATGCAGGATTGCGCAATACGTAAAAGAACAAATGATTCATATACACTACTTTGAAAAATCAGCACAGTAGTGTTTCAGGGAGTCTCAGCGGGCCACGTTATAAGCAGGTCTTCACTTCCAACGTTTTCTTTTCTGGCAAAAGTTCATTTCAGACACACAAAGTTTCTCCTTCTCTGGCTGTGTTTTATTGTGTCTTGAAAACTAGCACCGATTCTGTGAGTTGGGATAAAACGTAAAGAGCAGTGAGAGTGTGAAGACAGAGAAGTTTATGAGGAAGGAGACTGAGAGACAGACAGGAACTGATGAAGCGGGAAATTGTTGTTTGCCCGTGTTAGTGCTCTATTTGTCCGGAGCGGCAACGCTCACACATACTAAATGCTCACTATTTACTTCACACACGCACACACACACACTGTTGTCTGCATGCTTTGCACAAGTGATCGCGCTATAATTATGCTGTTGTAACACAGAAAACCGGTGAAAATCCTGCGGTGTAATGAGACCACTGTGTAATCACATGAACAAATTAAAGGTGAAGTTTTATCCACATGTTGTCGTGATTGCCAGAGTAAAGCCTGTACTCTGGTTTTGATTGGTATAATGGGCTTCTGGAGGGCCTTCAAGTGAGGACTGCACTTCCCATTTACATCTTTCCACCTCAGCAGAGAGCTAGCTCTCTAGTGTTCAATAACTGATGGGTTTTTTGTTTTTTTTTTCCAATTCATATTTTGGTGAAAAGGGCTTAGAAACTGTGAGTGCAACAATATTTTCAGATTTTCAAATGCCAGTGGGTGCTACCTGTCACGTCATCTATGGACTGGGTTTCCCCGCAGTCTCAGCACCTTACGAGCATGGCCTCTGAGGTCTGTAACTCCTGCACTAATCTCCTGATTATTGATTATTCGCACCTGATTTGCATTTATGTTTTATCAGTAAGCTTATTTAAGCTCCTTTGTTCCTTTAGTTCTCTGCACAGCGTTTAACGCGCGTTTTCACGGTTCCTGCCAAGCCTGTGGTTGTTCTAGATTGCCCAGTTATCTGTTTTTGGATCCACCTCTGGTCTACTTACCTGACACTACCCAGATAAAGCTTTTATATAACTTTAATTTAAATGCAGTCAATTCAGGTTTATTCGTATAGCAATTCTAAAACCGAATATATTCATGAAGCAGGGGTGACACGATGGTACAGTGGGTTCTGCAACAGCTCCTGGGTTCCTGATTGGAGCCTCAGCTCAGATTACTGTCCATGCGATGTTTCACACGTTCTACCTGTGTCCTTGGGTTTTTTCCAAGGTTCTTTGGTATCCTTCCAAAAATATACCAGATACCACAGTCATTTATCTCATACAGGGTGTTTCCTTGCTTTCTGTGCCCAGTATTTCCAGGATAGGCAACCCTGACCAGGAGAAAATGGCTACTGCCATGGTTCTGAATAATGAAGTCACAAAGCAGCATAAAAAGAAATTCCTGCCCAGATTCCTGATTAGCAAGCAAGACCTAATCATGGTAAGAGAATGAACACATCTTCCTCTGGTCACCTCTATGTTATAGCAGTATTTGGGTCATCCGCAGAAGGTGAAAGCGCTGATAGTTTTCAACACACACCCTGTTTTGTGACTAAAAGCTTTGACATTAAGAACATAAGTCAGCTCTAGGTGGACTACAACAACGTGTAATCCCAGCAGCAGTTCCTGGAAAGTGTTGAAGGTTTATTTACCAGAACACAAAGGTGAATTGTATGTGCAAATAATAGAAGCTCAAGCACAAGGAATCATAGCAGGGATCACACATCAGGATGATACACCAGTGGCATACTAGGAACCAGAGCAGGGGCAGTGTATCGGGGTCTTACATCAGTATCAGTTTCTTGCACCAGCATGGCATCAGGCAGAGGAAGCATGGGTAATGCTCGACGGACAGAAATACCAGGTTGGAAGGTGTGATGGGAGTATCTGACGGGGTGTGTATGGCAAGCATAGTGCAAGCAGGGTCTCTGGGCAAGTCTGGCTTTGACAGCGTAAGTAAAAATGAAGGCGACATGAAAGGCACCTTGAGACAACATCACCTTTCCATGCAACCATAAACAAATGTCTGTCATCACACCCCCATATATACAATATTTATTTAAGAAAGATGTTGCTAACAAACATGTGGCTAAAGTCACGGCAGGGTTTTGTGCCTCGAGGACTATCTAAGAAAGGGCTCGTTTTTATTTTTAGCATCCACATCTGATTATAAGGTGGACTGTGTTGGACTTTTGTAGACCCAAGCGCAACCACCACTAAGAAAAACACACAGAGAGATATAAAAAGTGACGGCTGAGGCTGATTTTTTTTTTTTGCTCAGACCGTAGATTCACACTGCCTATCAGTGGCCCCCATGTCTATCAAAGAACAGTCTGGAAATCTAGAACTCTCTAACCAGCTGCCTTGAAAATCACTTTCAGAGTTCTTTTTTTTATTCTGTACTGCTTTTGGTGAAGTGTGACAGTTATTTTCAAGCCCAGGCGAGATCCAGAGGTCTAATCCCTGGTTCTCTTGAAAATGATGGCCTGAGGCTTGCTTTCACTGAACCACGGCGTGGTCTGCATTACGTATGGAGGCTCTCTGCTCTCAGCACCATGCTCCGAGTAATGTGTTTGGTTCAACTTGTGATGTTACTTCCTGTTTCAAGTTTGGTGAAAGTGTTGTTATGGTCACTTGAGGAAACGGAGCACCGTACTAATATATAAAACCAAACATTTATAGGATGGGAGTACTGTAATTCCCTCACCTTTGTGATGTGAGTGCTTGCACTTTGAGCATTGTGAAAAATGCATGTACAAACCATCGAACATTGAGGGGGATGAGCTACAACACACATTGACTCACATTGAGTTCACACATTGACTCACATTGAGTTCACACATTGACTCACATTGAGTTCACACATTGACTCACAGAAAGTGGACAGTTGAAGATTATATATATATATTAAAAAAAACTTTTTCCAGTTTTTAACTCAGATTCTAGCCTTAGATCCGTTTTCTTCTGGGAAAGCTTTCCACTATATGTTGGAGCGTGGCTGGGTGGATTTGTGCTCATTCCACACCAATAGCATTAGCGAGATCAGGCACTGATGTTGAGCGAGGTGTCCTGGGGTGCAGTCAGAGATCCAGTTCATCCCAAAGGTTTTCAGCGGGGTTGAGGTCAGGGCTCTGTTAAAAACTTTCAAGTTCTTCCACTCCAACCTTGGGAAACCTTGTCTTCATGGAGCTGGCTTTGTGCACAGGGGCACTGTCAAGCTAAAACAGGTCCCCAAGTTCCAGTGAAGTGACAACAGTTTGGGGAATGTCCACATATACAGTAGGTGTTATGGTGAGGTAGGTGTCTACATACTTAGTTAGAACAGGCAATATGAGCACAAGAACATGAGCTGCTCAGTGTTTTGCTCTCCTGAGGTGGGCGAATGCAGTGAAGTGCCAGCAAGAGAGCATGTGTTATATTGGTGAGAGTAAATCGATGTGTGATAACCATCACATCGTTATTCTGGTGATCTTCCACCTACACAGACATATGGGCAGTGCATAGGGACTGGGATGAGAACAAGAGGTGGCGATTATCAGGGGAGTGACAGCGTTTTCGCAGAAGTCTCACCAGACTGTGGGGTTGTGTAACGCCGATCATTTAATACATGTCTAGAAAAATAATAAATAGCACAACGGATGGTTAACTGCAGAAAGCGTAGACCAGGGGGGACTATTCAATTCAATTCAATTCAATTTTATTTGTATAGCGTTTTGAGGCATTTTAGAAATAAAATAATAATGGAAATGATACAAAATACATGGCTTTATTGTTGCTTTGCTATAAAAGTGATCAGATTTATGTCCACTCTACTGAAAAGTTTAATTTCCATGCCAAACATTACTTTCACATGCCTACATTAACATTACCAAGCTTTTGACTGCGATGACATCAAAGTATCATACAATTGAAGAAAAAAAAAGCCGTCGAATATTTTTCACAAATTTAACATCAGTTTTTGGTTACCGTCATGAAGGAGTGTAATGTTAAGAGACCTTATACCACAGCTTGGCTGAATTCTTGAATCTGATTGGTCAGAAGGTGTGCGTTATTTCTGTTTAACCACATGGCTCGGACAGTAGTTCTGGCTGTAACATGAGTGACACGTTAATATTAGTGCACTTGTTTTAATACGTTATTGTTTCTATAGTAACAGCTCATGCATAATGACAAGCTGCATTTTTTGAAAGAGAGAGAGAGGGAGGAAGGAGACGCTGCTGAGGGAGCAACCGTTTTATCGCGGCTACAACGTAAGTGATAACAGGAATTTCACGGACGTCCCACGACGTTAAACGTATTCATTAATAAATGAAATGGTTATACGAAAATAAACCACTTTGCTGTGGAAATGAAATGGATTATTTTTGTATAACCACGCAGTCTGTCGTGTATTATTCCTTGTGTTATTATTTAATTGGAAACATCACTCTTTCAATTTGTGCACTGGTGCTAAATGAGAACAGAAGGTGAACCAGCTGGCAGCTAGCCTATCTGCACAACAAAACCATATATAAGGTTAACCAAATGCAAGAAAATGCTCCAAGAGCACGATTGCTTAGCGTATAGCCTGAGAGAGAAAGACCCCCTTTGCAGAGGATGACTTTATAAAAGAGTGCCTCACAAAAGTCATCAAACCCCTATGATGTGCCCAGAAAAAATGCAAGAATCGATCATTATTCTTTATCTGAAAGTTGAATCAACCAGCCTAAAGCAGGCCCAGCATGTGCGTTTGATATGCATCCAGTCACGTGTGATGAGAAGACTGACTCCACACACTCAAAAAAGGAGGCGTGTAAATCCGCGCTCTCGGATTCCTAGACCTTATTGGGGCAGACGTGTAGACATAACTGATTTGCATTGGAAATGTCCTCTCTTTTGCTTGAATTCAGGACATACACAAAGTAATGCAATATGCTGGGCTCACTTGGAGGATGTGGGCGGCAACAGAATGCTCCGTTCCTTGTTCTCTGATCTAAGAAGTTGTTTGACGGATTAACGTCAAACAGCCACGTGGCTCCTTTTTTTCTCAGCTGAGCCTACGGGTGCTCCGTACTATACTGCATTTGAGCAAACATTTTCTCTAATAATGCTGATCAAGGACCGGGCGAATTTCAAGGAAACCGACGGCCCCCTTCCTCCCTAAGACATGATAGCAAATCATTCAGCGCAAGGCACAGAGGGAAATCTCCAAAACCTTTATTAGTGCCGTGCCGTTAAAACTCTCCTATAGTGTTACTCACTTGAGTACACAGCCAATGTCTATCAGGTGGTGCCCAAGAAGGCCTATTATTTCTCGATTATTAGTACAGTGAGTCTGTGGCCTGTGAACGGATCCACTTTTCTCCCTCAGGCCCTAACGAGAAAAGTTTGGACACCCCTGATGTCTCCGCATGTAGACACCCTGTCCTAAGCAGCAGGAGATTTAGATTGAAAACTGAATCTATTATGGGACGAGCGAGAGAGAGGGAGACTCGGGTCATGCAGGGCCACAGCACGGCAGAGTGCAGCATTCCACTTCATTTAACACCTGATTCATCTCATCAGAAATTCCCAAGGCCTTCACGAGTTCAATTTGGCGTGTTAGACGAAGGAAAGCACCTGACACGCCTGATCTAAGATAAGGAGATGGAAAGTCATTTGCACTTGTGACTGCGCAGTGCTTATACTATGACATTGACCTCTACATTAACCTGGATTAACCTTTATATTCTATTATTTCTTTAGCGCTAATGATTAAGTGTCAAACTATAGCGCTGTCGTTTATTAGATTACAGAGAGTTATGCCTTTATCTTCCTTCCGAGCTCAGCATGAGACTGTTCCTTCCTGCGCGATTCCAGCACATGCATGAAGGACGTTTGATTCCTGTGCTTTATTTGCTGAAAACACACACACACACACACACACACACACACACACACACACACACACACACAGAGTTATAAATGAGCAGATTCTACAGAGATCTGACACTAATTAAGAGCCAATTAGAAGATGAGGATCCGGGTCATTGACCGGCTAAACGAACAAGTCGGAGACAGCGGGAGTTTTAGGACATCCTCTCATCTCATTTATTCACACTGACATTACACACTCTGTCTTTGTCAGCTTTCACTGGATTGCAGTGTAAAGCACTGGGCTTTGTTAGGGAAAAGCGCCTTAGCTCCAAGTGCCCTTGGAAATAGGGAGCTTCTGCACATGGTAGCATTCTTTAACTTCAAAAAAAGAAACAGTTTGTCAGATGTGTGCATACTGTGGTGGAAATAATCACCATGCGGTTTCCATTGGAGGTTTTTTTTTAAAGTGGCCGACTCAACCTTCCCAGAATCCTCTGCGCCATGTAGCGAGTCGCCGTTATCGATGCCATAAAACAATCCGCAGCAATCTTGCGACATTCTAAGCCACAGATCTTAAATTGTAGCATGAAATTGAAGATATTTTCAAAGTACGTATACTTTCAATTCTTTCGACCGATCCGTTCTGCTTTCTTATGGTTATCCCGTATGCCACGGACCCGAACTGGCTTCAGCCAACTTGCGGGCAGCTACGAAGGAAAGAAAAGATGCAGCATACTTTGTTGAAAGCTTCCATGTATGACATGTGAATGAAGGAAACGTTTAAGATGGGTTTCGAAGGGATCACTGACAGTTAAAATAGGATGGCTTTGCTGCACAGAGAGCTAGCAGGAAGATGTCACGTGGTCACGTCCTCTGGTGATGGTCATTCCAATTACACATGGCAGCGGATCTCCAAGACCTGATAAGTGTTGGCATGGTGATTTCGACTGCATCTGCATGTCATAAAGGTGAAAAATGTGTTTCCATTTCGACGTTGGGAAATATTGCTTTGTCGAATTGTCAAAACCACCCCATATAAACTTTTTGAGGTGTTTGAGACTTTTTTCAAAAGTTTCCATTACTCGTTTTTTAGTTTGTTTTCTAACACAAAAGAACTCATATTGGCAAGAAATCTGGAAATCCTCTCTCTCGTGAGGACAGAAACCTGATTGTTACAGGAGACTGAATTATTACTTAAAAAAAACAGAAAAAAAATCTCCTTATCCATGATTGTATGATTTGCATTGTTACATAAGAGGTGTTTTTAAATCAGTTTCTTAGATCTTGTGATTAGCAGTTCGGACTGGGGTGTGTGTATTTGGCTGTTGTAGGTTTTGCTGTATTCTGTGTGCGTGCCGCTTTTCCCGTACATGCTTCAGAGTTAATCAAACACTTCCTGCCATAAATGTCACCTTGTTACTGATTCTCCTTGCATCACTACATGCCTTCTTCAGTGACCTTTTTTTGATGTAAATAGAGCAAACTGTCAGCACACACACACACACAAACACACACACACACACACACACACACACACACACACATCTCCTCTGGGTTTTGCATGTACATAAGCTCATGTTGAGAAATCAGTCTGACTCGGTGAGAAAACCGCAGGCCAACCCAAGAAAACCAAACTGTCAGCTGCCGGTGTAGTTCACAAATCTCCAGGTATAAAATGTAGGATTAGTGTTTTGTTTTTTTTGTTTTTTTTAATGATGCAAATACAAGAGGAAGTGAGTGATGACATGCCAGAGGATTGCGAGTGGATTGGATTGTGGGGTGTTGTTAGTCTGTTCTGCTTTATCTTTTCTCCAGGGTGCTCATTTATCAAGTAAGTCAGACATACAGCTTTTTGTACAAATTGTGAACTTTTTTAGCATTATTTCTAGACTGCAAATTAACTTAAACCTATTACGGTCTGTTACGGTCAATATTCTGGCAATACAAGCATGTTTGTGCTTACACTCAAATGCAATAACAGGTTAACGGAGTTGCCATCGGTTTACGAAAAGAAAGAGATGGTGATTGTGGTTGAATAGTCGATCCTTTGTCCTTTTCCTTGACCTCGATGGAAAACGTCACGTGGCCAAGATAAGATGTGAAGGAGGACTGATAAGGACATAGGAAGAGACTACCGTGGCGCTAAGAGAATCCAACCGCGCTGACACAAGGCCACGCAGTTATATGATGGTGCAAGGAATTGGCATTATCTCCTTCGCTTTCATAAAGGACGGTGCAGTGTAAAAGCATAGCGCGTCGAAGCACCTTTCCTTAGTATTTAGAGAATTTGAACAACTTTTATCGTGGCTGCTATTTAGATGCTTCAGGGCCGTTTCACTCGGTTAGGGACCTTCCTAAGCAAAAAAAAATAAAAAATTAAAATAAGACTGTTCACCTGTAGCCAGGGATTGGCAAGACTTTGCAATGACCAGAAAGTAGTTGTGAAATGACTGGAAGAGGTGGAGCCTGAACTGGTGAGGGTGACCTCTGCAGGCTGGGAGGGGAAATGACTTAAGTCCTTGTTACAGTATTTGTGGTGGTTGTAAACAATCAGTATTTATCAAGCTTCATTCTACTTATACCTGTACAAATTACATATACAGTCATGGCCAAAATTGTTGGCACCCCTGAAATTTTTCCAGAAAACCAAGTATTTCTCACAGAAAAGTATT
>JAQQZU010023657.1:0-14328 GCA_030068025.1 Parauchenoglanis punctatus | reverse complement strand
ACAGTCCATCATTATCCAGTCTCTTTTAAAGTAATAAAAATAAAGAAAAAAATTTAATTAGAAGGTATGTCCAAACTTTTGACTGGTAGTGTATATGTGTGTGTGTGTGTGTGTGTGTGTGTGTGTGTGTGTGTGTGTGTGTGTGTGTGTGTGTGTAAATAGTAGCTGTGTGCACCGTGTAGTGTCTGAGTGGTCCTCCACAGACATGTGAGAGAATAATAAGCATTAAAAAGCAGTACAAAGTAGCACTTAAAAAAATTACAATAATTTAGATGAAGTAGCATGTATGTAGTGTGTAATTCCGCCAAGGTAGTAGGAAGAAACATCCTAAAGAAGAAGACATGGAATGAGATTCCGCCTGAGTGAGGGGGAGCTAATGGCTACTCACAGAAGGAACAGGGTCCCCCACCTTGGTGGTTGTGGTAGTTAGTGTTCATAATCCGGGGTGGTATCCAGATATAAAGCACACAAAGCCCAAAAACTTTCAGAAAGTTTTCCAGGCTCTCAATTTGATGGGGACATTGATTCATAGCTAAGTTCTCCACGATCTCATTATGGCAAACAACTTAGTTAAACAATATCTTAGCAACATGGCATGAAGACAATCAATTATCTATTACACCATTCACCAATCAAGTTATCTATCTATTTATTGTCAAACACAGGGGGTTGAGTTTGTTGTGGGAGTGCGAAGGGGGATACTACTTGAGAAGGTACTTGTAATGTTATCATAACAGTGCCATAGTTCAGTGAAAGGAGGGGAATTGCATGGACCTCAGTGGCACTTACAAGCTACAAAACATTACATTTCTGCCACTTGGTGAATCCTGACCCTTCCATCAAGTTCGCTGTGAAGGTTTATGCTTCTGAGGTTGGTAAAGTTCTCTTATAAAGCCAAGGTAATACTCCAAAATGATATCCATGTGTTCATTTCTCTCTCTCTCTCAAAATACACTGAGTAGACAAGGCCATTAATCATTCTAATCAACCACTGCACTTTTTATCTGTACCGATATTTGCCCTGTTCCAGAATGCTTCTAATCATACTACACTGACCATGGTATCACCGATCCACTAATTCTGTCATTGACTTCCCACCAACTAAAGGCAACATTACAATAAGAGATGCAACCACAAACCTGTCATTTCATCTCACCAATTTGCCTACCTACTGCATTCCATGTTGCACTAACACTGTTTAACAAGGTAGTTTGTCATAATGACATCTCCGAGAAACAGATCAAGGCTCCCCATCAAATCCAGAGCCTTGAGAACCTCACATTATGTACATTATGTCTGGCTACCACCCACAGTTCATGAGGAATAATTGCCACGATCACCAAGGTGAGTGGACTCCGTTCTTTCTGTGGGAAGCCGTTAGCTCTCCATTACTCGTACAGAATAAGACTCAGAATAAGAATAAGAATAATAACTCTGGCTTGGCCCGAGCAGAAGAAGGGGTACAGCATCTGGAAAGGTGCATTGTGAGGGGGCTATTGTCACATCCTGCCACACCCAAAGCCAGACTGTGTGGTTTGACATGTCATTTTGCCGACCTAGTAACCACTGGTTCCAACTGTCTATTTAGCTCACCATTGCATGTATACTATTTAAATCACGCTTCATGTGTCTTCCCTTACAAAACGTCATTCTGTGCATTGCCTCGTCTTTCCTCTGTGTTAAAAATATCATTGCCTTTTTCCTGTACTGCCTATGTTGGACACACAATCAAGGTCACAAAAATAAAAGACACCCACCTGTATGCACATTTTCATGTGTTTAACAATCCCTTTACATGCCAAGCAATGCATTCAATTTCAAATGACAGTGGTATTATTCAGATACACACCTGTACTCTTCTGTATTCTCAAAGTCCTGCTTGTTGTGCATTGGTGTAAGGTAGTTACACTCTATCACCCCAATAACTCCCACTCCTGTCCTGTTGGCCTGGTAACAGAACACAATCAACACTGTAAGCCTTGTGCCTTTATGCAAAAGATGAAAGAACACAAATATTTCCTTTGTGAGTGTCCAAATTTACATGTTTACTCCATAAAATAACTCTAAAGTATAGACTATCATGCATAATCAGCAGTATGGTGTTGCAGCAGGTTACACAGCCACCTCACCTGCTCCATGGTACCTGGTCGGACCCTGAGTATGGGTTACTGTCTGTATGGAGTTTCATATGTTACCTTGTGGAGTTCTCCACTTTACTCCCATGTGCCAAAAACATTACTGTATGTGGATTGGTTATGCTTAAATCAGCCCCTAGATATCAATGTGTGTGTGCACGGTTCCTTGCAACATTTAACATTTTATACACTTTTACACATACGGCACAACCACTGTGATGTACCATCATTTCACTATAGTTGGCTATAGCATAGTTCTTTTAAGAAAGTACGGTGGATGCTTACTGATGATAATCAGGCAAAATTTAAAAATGCAGTGTTAATTTTTTATATCTACAATTCATACGGAAAGTATTCACAGGAATACTTATGTACATGTGCTTTCTCTTGTGAATACTTTCCGGATGCACTGTATATGTAAACAAACTGTATGATCCTCACCTTGCGCTGACAGGCGACACGTTCATAGGCCTTGATGAGGCGGTTTTTGTGGTACATCATCAATCCGTAGTGCTCTTTGTTTTTTGTGTTGTAGCCAAAGATGATTTTAATTCCCCTTTTCTGAGAAACAAGACTTAAGGATCATGACATAAATCCATGAAATCTGTTTAATTATTCAGTAATCATATCTTACTCATTTCACAGATCCCTTTATAAAACACTCTATATACTGTATACAATATTTGGCAAAAGGATACGAGAAATGTGGGTTTGTATGTGTCCTTGATGACGAGTGCTAGGCTTTTGGAGATGAGTTGAGTTTTCACCTTCTGCCCTCGAATAATAATCTGCATTCTAGGTTTTAGGTACAAGATACTGCTGTATGCCTGATTTAATAGAAAAATAAACATTCATGTGATTATATGCTGACCAGCACTGCTATCTCAGTGAGCTGGAAAACTGTGACAATGGATGATTTTAATATTTGATAGTTTACATCTCACCCGCAGTGAATATTGACTCGGCGTGGCCGTTCCATTCTCTGGCTCCTTGTTTGGCTCTTTTGTGCTCTCATTAATGTCAACAGGAATATGAATATCATAACGATCCTTTGTAAAGTCAAATTCCAATTCCTTTGTGGTCGTTCTGCAGCAAAACAATACGCTTATTATAAAGGATCCTGTTACTGCTGTTCACAGTTTATCAATCAGTGTCGTATACAATGTATTCATCACTTTTGTAAACTGAACATGATATAAAGGTCTAAACTACAATGCTTCCCTACTCCCTATCCAGTTTCCCTTGTTTCAGCCCTTTTTCTTTCGGTCTCGTTTATCATGGTTACCTGCGTAGGTTCCAGATGATGATGCGAGTTCCAGTGGAGTTGGTTCCATATGGCCCATTAATGGCACTCAGCTCAGACAGCAGTTCTTCCTTGGTGTTAAACAGGGAATTGGTCTGGATATCATGAAGACACTCCTCATACTCCTGTGCAACACTAATTGAGCAGAAAGGTTAAGGACCAAACAGCACAGAAGTGCAGTTTTTTTTAACTCTTAGAATATTCATATGTCAGACCTTGATATTAGTGCCCAGGGTGAGAACCTTGCTATAGGTAGTTATTGTTTTCTATTCCTAAACTCTCTTCTGTAGTGGCGAACAATTGTTTCCTCAATTTACTGCTCAATGATTCACACTACCTGCTTGTCCAATCGATACTATTTTCAGTCTCACTACATAAAGGATATCAGTCTGTCCGGTCTTGGTGAACACAACAATCGGCACGATGACATTCTCTGCGTTTATCTTCTCGAGGTAAGTCTGTGACAGGAGACCCACACACATGGTGTCGGCTTTCTTTGAAAACACGATGGCATCCTTCCCCAAACGCATGGAGCCTGACTTAAAACCGTTACCATAAAGACCCACTGGAACATGGCCTCTTACTGTGTGTTTATCACTGAAGCCAAAACTGAGAGAGAGAGAGAGAGAGAGAGAGACTGAATAAGTGTCATTGTGATTGCAAAAAAAGCATCTTTAAATGGAAAAACTTTATATATTCATCTGCAGTTTAAGTGAATTACTGATTCGGGTGATCGAAATGCCCTCTGAAGGATACTGCAGGCTTCATGAACACACTCCTACCTGAGCATTTTGTGCATCTTGTCATAGTCCATGCCATTTCCATTGTCTGTGAAAGTAAGGCAGTCCTGGTCTTTGACTGTTGTTTTATCAATCCAGAACTCTTTTGCACTGACATCTGGGTCATAGGCATTGTCTGTCGATAGAGAAAAAAAGGAAATTCTGATACTATCACGAATACTACTTGCCTGTTTCCCAGTTCCCAGGAGTGTTTGGATTCCTAGTTAGCTCTAAAATATGACAAAGGCAAGCAAACCCCAATACAAACAAATCCTGGTACCTCTCAAGTCAACTCAGCTCTCATAAGGTTGAATCCAGCTGAACTTTTTTCTTGGCACTTGGTCCTTGGCACTCAATCTCACAAACCCTTGCATATTTTTATGACTTCTGATTAACAGGACATGAAAGTAAATGGTACAAAAAATACGGTCAGTGTGTATGTACAGGTAATTCTGCAAATGTTTCCAGAATCACAGAAAGAATGGCCAGAACAGAGCTCCACAAGGGTCCTGACGTTGGTTGTTTTTTAGAGGGAGAGAAAAAAACAAGCTACAGCAGTATTTTACTGCCAAATGAAAGCTCTCAATGAACCCCGCTCGCACACTTTTTTCCTTGTTCTTCTGTTGGTGATACTTGCTTGAATAGAAGTGGAAAGAGTTGTTTATTTTCTGTGTTGTATGTGGTCAAACTTGGAGAAGTCAATGAGCTGTCAAGGCGGTGTGTGTGAAGTTTTTGCCTGCTAAGAAAACTGGCCAAGTAGGATATTTTCAGACCATTCCCTGATCTTGACTATTCAGTATATTGAGACTGCAAACAGCTGTGACAGTACTAAAATATTTACAACCACTGCAGGAAACCTTTGTAGGGAAACAAATACTGTATGTCCTGAAAACTCTGCAAATCTGAAGCAGCAAGCACTGCACAGAAACTACAATACACTTCATACTCCATGTCTATGCAAGGAACCATAGGACAAATAACAATGTAGTCAAACCCATGCCTCTGCTAACCACAGTTCTGGGACAAATATCAAAAAAAGACCACAACCCTCGCAGTTGCCTGGTATTTGGCTGACTGTGTGTCCTGAGAAAAACAATCAGGGAAACAAAATATCTTCAGAGAGATCTAAGATTTTACATTTCAACAGAGAACACATAGGTTGCTGCAATGCTTCTGGGACGAATGTCATGAAATGCAGTCAATAAAGCCTTTTCAATAAAATAATGTACTAGCACAGCATTTACACAAATGTAACTTTTCAGTGTTATACAACGTATGCTGAAAGGCTGCATAATACTCTCAGTGGCAAAAAAAAGTTAAGCACCCAGAAGGAATGGTCCGATTTGGATGTAATTTGGTACACGTGAAGACCAGCCATGGGTATGTAAATGATTCGATTTGCAAGGAGCTGGCACGTCTAATCAACAGATGCAGAGGATGCCTCGTAGATGCAATACACAGCATTACCAGCACTTGACGGAGTTTGATTGGGTCACATTGTGGGTTTGCATGAGGCTGGGTGGTCGTATCGTGCAATTGCCCGGCATGTAGGGTATACAGATGTCACAGTGGTATGATGTTGGAACAAATGGGCAAGTGAGGGCACTCACACGTTGTGAAGGTTCTGCTCACCCAAGTCAGACCACACCAAGGGAGGATCATCGTATTGTGTGCCAAGGATTACAGAACCCTACGACATCTGCGCCTGATTTCCAGACACAGTTGGACTCTTTACAACACCCCGTGTCATCCCGTCATGACCCTCATGTGCGCTTTTGGTGGCACTGAGGAGAGAGGACCAATCCTGCCAACACACCGACATTACTCATGGCATCATGGTGTGGGGAGCTATAGGATATGACTTCAGATTATCTCTGGTAGTGATTCAGGGCACCCTGACAGCACAGCGCTACGTCAGTGACCTCCAGCGTCCGCATGTCTTACCCCTCCTGAGGCAGCACCCTGGTACAGTCGTTCAACAAGCCCATGCCTGTCCACACATGCCACGCGTGTCTATGGACTGCCTGCGTCATGCTGAGGTCCTCCCGTGGCCAGCCAGGTCCCCCAATCTTTCCTCAATTGAAGCTCGGACATCAACTCAGACCCACTGCCAATTTGCAGGATCTCGAGGGCCCTAATGACGTTCGATCTGATTTTGTAATCATTGCGATACAGTCACATGACCGTGCAGATTAATTTCATCTCAATCACTCTGTCTGGGTTTTGGTGCAATCAAAACTGTTTTGTCACTGAATATAATAGTCAAATAAAACATTCATAGCTATATTGTAGTCTGTAAAGAACAAAGACTGGAACAAAAATGGAAAATTATTAACCTTCCCCAATCTCGTCTTGGCAATTCTCACCCGCTAGCTAACGGACCCCATCACACAACAACTAGCTGGGTAGGGTGAGGCAGACACATACTTCCTCTGAGACCACAGTACGTTCATATAAAAAGTGCTATAATTAAATCAATACCAGGTACAACAACTGAGGTCTCTGTCCAGAAATGTGCAGTTCTAGGAACAGCTAGGATACGTCGCAGAACCCTCAAACAACCAGTTCAAGAGGACCTGAGGTTGAGGAAGACATACACACATACTACCACCAACCAAGTAGGCAAGGTGAGAGGAGGATTTATATATATCCTATCCTATATTTATATATAATGCACTATCAGACAATCTCCGTGCCAACAGGTTATTTGGAAGGTAAAGCAGAAAAAAGCATTTTCTGTCAGTTAACCACAAACATAAGCACCTGGCACTGGTAAAATGCTACTACTTTGACAGGATGAAACAAAACTGGAGCTTTTTGGCAATAAACACTTGAGGTGTGTTTGGTGTAAAAAGAACGACGGCTATAAAGAAAAGAACCTTATCCCAACTGTAAAATAGTGGGGGTTCTGTGATGTTGTGAGGCTGTTTTATCTCCAAAGTCCCTGGAAACCTTAACGCCCATGCATCATGGATTCCGTGAAACACCAGGACCTTTTCAATCCAAATCTAGCCGCCTCTGACAGGAAACGACAACTGTGTCATTCGATAAGCACGATATGTCCAAATCAACACATAAATTATTAACCGACCCTAGAATCAAACTTTTTAATTATTTCTTAATGAGAGATGTGTTTTTCTATGAATAAACTGATTCCAATTAAATTTGAATAAAAAAATATCATTTTTTCAGTATGAGGAGAAGTTACTTCTCCGAATGCTGGAATTTTTTCTAACCATTTTTACAAGTGTCAATAACTGTGGAGGGCACTGTAACGCCAATATGCTGTGTCAGACAGCTAAGACAACAAGAAATTCTCCGATGTCCAAATATTTATGAACCTGACAGTAGATTTGATTGTTATATTTACTAAATCAGGGCAAGAAAGCACAGAAACGTGTGCTCCACATCAGACGCACATGAGCTGCCATGCTTTTGGTGTAAAATGGGCTGTATCCTCAATGGCAATATTATGTGAAAGTAATAAGTGAACCTGACTAAACCGATGAACCCCACCACGTGTTAACACTTATTAATGGAACAAAACGTTCACTGCTCTTCTGTGCATCAAATCAGAGTAGAGATATATACGTTGTATGTAAAAGTTCAGTATCTTTTAACTACATTGCCTGACTTGTATTCCACTGTTGGGCCCTGGAGCAACTTCTTACCAGTTTTATCCTGTCCCTGATGCAAGTCACTTCGAATTAACATGAGTAAGATGTTGCAGGTAAAAGGCTAAAGAATTTCCAATTTCGCTTTTTCACAACTCATGCTCACATACACTTCTTTGCTCGAATCAGTTAGGGCATTTACATTGTTCTCAGCATAGGCCATTTTAAAACTATCGCATAGAGAGCGATTTATTTCAGCTTTGATTCATGATAACAGAATTCCAGCAGGTCGGAGGTTTGCATACACCAAGTGTACACATGAAGCCCAGGCAAACATCTACCAACCACGTACCAGGCTTTTAGCTTTTTAAAGAAAACCAAAAAAGATTCAGAATTGTTTACGACAGTAGAGTTGTTTTATTTTAGCTTTACATCCCAAATTTATCAGAAGCCCAAATAAAATGATTGAAATGTTGATTAGACTAACAGTCGATAAGACAAACAAAAAAAGGAAGGGGTAGTATTCAGTTGGTTGCAATATGCAACCTCACTGCTAGATGGCGCTAAATCTGACAAAGCACATTTAATTGTTAATTGAAAAAAAGGGACACCTGTGGAAGACTTCTGGTCTGTTGAAATATTAGAAAAGGATGTTAGGGACGATCATGTGAATAAATAAGAGGGATAGAGGTGCTAAAACAACAAAACAGGCCCTAAATGGCACCAAGGTGTACTACCCATTACTGTACAGGTCAATAGTAGTTAACCCGCTCAAACAGGAGTAATAAAACAAGCTGAATGAATGGTTACTCACCGATCAGTTCTGCTATAGCGCTGAAGGGCCCAGTGTGGCTTGTAGAGTTTGTATGCAGATAACGTGGACTAACCTTTAAACAGGGAAACACATGACAATAAATCAGCATGAATTACATTTACGTCATTTGGCAGACACCCTTATCCAGAGCGACTTACATATATCTCATTTATACAACTGAGCAGTTGAGGGTTAAGGCCCTTGCTCAAGAAATACACTCCTTGACATAATTTGACGAGTAAAAGAGATGAAGGAAACAAGTGGAGCATTTTGCAATGTTTCGATGGCTCCAAAGGTAAACCTAAAAACGACTGAACTGAAGTAAAAAATGAAAGAATGTGATGTAAATTAGCAGTTAATAATTTATCAGCTATAGTAATGTTGTCGTAGTAAAGTCCTGTATAAATTAGATAAACATTTTGTATAAAACCAATTGTGACCTTTCAGAGTTAACTCATCTACTGTATATCGATAACAATTAGTGCATTCTGGGTATTGTAAAGAAATAATGATCAGTACGACTATTCTGCCAGTCACGCTTAGCTGGGTCAGCATGCTGAAATGATGACGTGCACTAACCTTAACCCTTAATCATGCAGTCCCTGGTGCCGTGTACCCTAATAAAGTTTCTAGGGACTTTGAAGGAATCAGCCCAACATCATCACAGAACCTTCACTATATTTTACAGTTGGGATAAAGTTCCTTTCATTATAGCCATCCTCCTTTTTACGCCAAACCCACCTTGAGTGTTTATTGCCAAAAAGCTCAATTTTTGCTTCATCAGACCATTAAGAAAAGGCTTTGTTTCTGGCATAATTTCCACATAATCTGTTGGCACGGAGGTGGCATCTGACGGTGGATTTGGAGACCTCAAGGCTTAGGTTTTCCTCTAATTCACTAGCGGCACGGTGGTGCAGTGTCGCCTCACAGCAAGAAGGTCCTGGGTTCGATCCCCGGGTCACCCAGGGTGCCTTTCTGTGTGGAGATTGCATGTTCTCCCCGTGCATGCGTGGGTTTCCTCCGTTTGCTCTGGTTTCCTCCCACAGTCCAAAGACATGCAGATTAGATCAACTGGCTACTCTAAATTGCCCATAGGCGACCTGCCCAGGGTGTACCCCGCCTCTCGGCCGAAGATGCTTGGATTGGCTCCAGCTTCCCCGTGACCCAGATAAAGCGGTATAGATAATGGATGGATGTAATTCACTAACAGTGATCCTTTTTCCCCCATCCTCCTCCCTGTGCGCGGGGGCAAAATATACTTGGGTCCTTTTCCAGGGAAATTTGTAACAGTTTCAGTTGATGTCCACTTTCTTATTATTGCTCTAACTGTAGAAATGGGCATTTCCGTGGAGTAGCTATTTTTAATAACCATTCCCTGACTTATGAAAGTCAACACACTTCTCACTCATTTTGTTTGCGTGTTCTCTTCTCTTCCCCATGTTGATGGATGATGATGAGAATTTGGCCTCTGTGTCACCTCATATTTGTACCCCAGTGAATCAGGAGATAATGGATTACAGCTTGAAACACTCCAATCAACTCAATAATGTGCAATTTAAATGGGAAACATACATTGTGTTCCAATAATTTACAGGAGTGTTAATTGTGGCACATATGTTTTTGTTGAAATTTTTCTCATTTTTTCCACTGTGAGATGAAACGGCTTCACAAAAAGGTGCATTTTGTCTAACCCTTTTTAACCATCTCTACAAGGGGTGCCGATAATTGTGGTACTGCCCTGTGTATATATTGCAGCATACATTTTCACATTGTGATGGTTAATAATAGCATGCTTTCAGGTCTTAGGCTTTTTGGCTCATACAAATCGCACGGCCAGAGAACTGTTTCATTACAGAGGAAATGAAACTGAGACTCGGCCTGAGAAACCACGCCCCCTCACAGACGCCATGCTGCGTCCTTGTAACACATGACAAGCTTTCTGTCTTTGCTTTTTTATTTGGCTGAAACTGAGAACAGGCTAGGAGAATGCACCGTATGTAACAGCACCAAAACATCAATTATAGAAATTATTAATGCACTAAAACAATATTAATTCTTTATATTTAGAGCTGAATACATTAAAGTGCTAAATATTACTGATTATTTCATAGCATGAGGGAACCCCAGCAAACGCAGAACATTGGCACGTGTTTCCCATCTGGCTATTTCCCTAAGAACCTGGGTACATTCAGTTTTGGTTAACAAAATCACCACTGTCCTCAGAACATGCAGGGAACTTTAAAACACAATGACATCTTATGGTTAGATGACAACTGACAAGAAACCTTGGCCTTTTAGCTATTTCTGTAACTACTAACTCACCCTTTGGGATCGTATTTATCAGCTACGACATTCACATTCGCCTGTTGATGGGTTTGGGATAGGTGCACTCCTGGCAAACCCAAGAATGAAAGTAAAAAGTCTGTTTTATAAAGCAAAACAAATGTTCCTAGAAACAGTAATTGTTTGTTGGGAAGATTATTTGTTTGAATGTGAGTTCAATCACTCACTTTCAGTAACCGATTTATACTGGTCTGCGTCGCCATGGATACTGTCCTAGGAGCAGTGGGCCTGACTTGGGAAAACCATCACATGGGAGCATCACATGCACATGCGTACATGCGCACACACTCACACACACACACACACACACACACACACACACACACACACACCTAGGGGAATTTTACCAGAGAAAACCAACTTGAACATGGTAAGCAAGGGCTGACTGAAAATTTAACACTCATCCGAAGCGAAAGACCCATCAGACCACAGAAATCCATAGCCACTTTAAATGGAATAGGTGAATACATTACTTTTTTTTCTGTGATCATATATGGCCTGTGTTGAAATATTTCTTTTTCTTGTATTATGCTTTAAGACAAGGTGCTGGGGTGAGATGGCTTATGGGTCACAGCTTTATATCAACATGTGTGCTGCCTTTTATATTCTTTTCTTCTTTGAGAAGGTTCAGTAAATACATTGCAAGCTGTAGGAACATAAAACATTAACTAAGAATGATTTGTAACATGTTTCGGTGGTACTTTACTCTAGCTAATGTTCATTTTAAAGGTCGATGGCATTATTATTCTGAGTAAAAAAAAAAAAAGCATTATTAAAAAGTGACCGAAAAAAAAAACCCCGTCATTTTACATTTGGGCTTATTTATGTATAATTATATAAATGTAAAATATTGACTGTAAAGAAGAAAAAATATTTCTTTTGAACACTGTCTGGTAAATAATTTCAAATTTTAAAAATGCAAGCATTCAAGTACTCAACTATGTACAGAAGCTGTTTTGGGTTTTGGGTTTATTTATACACTGGCATATATTTACTATTTGCTAAAAAAAAAAAAGAAGAATTTATGCAGCTAATTTGGTCACCTTTAGTTAATAACTAGAAGTATTCATGATTCAAGAAAGAATCTCCTACGCACTGACGGACAGGTCAAGTCACCGGAAATTGCAGTTTCCTGAAATGTTGCAAACATTCAGAAATCATTTTGCACCATAATGTCCATTTTAAAAATGGACAACTAAGGGCCATGCGTGTCCCAAATATGATTTTCTGTGCATGTGTGAAGCCAGACTAAACCCAATTCCACCTGAGAAACCAGCAAACAGATTTCACAAGTGTTGATGCCACAATCTACAGGATATTTTATCTGTAGAAGTGAGAGGCGCAGTTTGGATGGATGGACCTGCAGTTTTACACTGGTGTGACAATGCTTTCAAGTAGTGCTTTGCTCTTCAAGATTAACCTTTTTATTCTAGCTTTTAAAATTTTCTCCCCAATGTAGTCTTCTGCGTATTCCTGTGCTTCCTCCAAGACACATGAGGCCAGCAACCTGACGAGCAAATCATTTTCCATTGTTCCACTAATCCATGCAAATTATATTATCTGAAGTCGAACAAGTCAAGATTTACATTAGTTATTCTTTTTTTTTAATGAGTAAATTTACACACACACACAGGAATAGGAGTAGGATATGAATGTTTTTCTGAATTTATGGGATTTTCATTTGAATACAATCAGTTCATATCCAGCTTGACAAATGAGGCCCAGTGTGGATGTTTTTCTTTTTCTCGTTACTAAAAGAAAGTGGTAGGGACAGTATAAGGAAACGTAGCTTAAAGGACCCGAGTTTGACTCGCAGCAGCACAATGTTAGAACAGCAGGTCCAGTGAATATTTCTGCAATGTAAAAAGCTTCAAAACCTGATCAAGTATTATTAGATGGCTATTGGTGTCAATTAATAAAGGCAGTTCCCTAATTTGGGAAAGACATGCTGTTTTGAAACATTGTTAAATTGCTTACAGGGTCACAATTAAAATGCATTGTCAGTCTGGTTTAGTTTAGTAAAGTAACATTTTGCAAATTGCTATTTGTTGTTAAAATTGAATGAAATGTCCTCAGCAGCCAGGGCTTCCCCGTATTTCCGGTCTATGGTCGCGGCATATTCCACGCCACGCCCACTTCCTGTTTATATCGGAAACGAAAACTATACGAATACATGGAGCACTAAACAAATACAAATACTGCCATTCCGTCCATGGCTAATACATACATACACAGTTTGAGAACATGTATATTTCGTGCACAGGCGAAACACAGTGTAAATATCGCCATCTACCGGCGACATATTGACTCGAGTGACGTTTTGAGATGGATAGGAAATGTTTCGATAATAAACTTCAGGCTCGTGCCGTCATAACCAGAATTGTCAACTGTTGTTTTAAACAATGTCCTTTAACAACATAATGTCATTCAATTACCTAGTGGGTGCCAAATACGTTGACAAATAATGACAGTGCATATAACTCGAAATTAACCCGTGATCACCCAAATATGTATGACCGTATATTTAATTTCACATGGACTACACATTGCTCCGGTGTGGCTATGTGTATTACTGCTCGCTAGCCAGTTAAAGTTATAACATGATGTTTACTTACTGCGCTTAAGGGTATTCCTCGCACTGTCTGCGCCGCCATATTTGTAAAGGGCGCTGTGTAAAGTGGAGAATCTCTGAGTGGGCGGTGCAGCCCGGCTTCTGGCCCCGCCCACTCGTGGATGCACCGCCCACTCAGAGATTCTCCACTTTACACAGTGTCCTTTACAAATGCACCAGTCACGTAGTCGTTATTCAAATCACTTAAGAAACGGGAAAAAATCGGAGAAATTTTACCTATAACATGTCTTCTATTAAACTGTACGGATCAGATATCAAAGTCAGCAGTAATGTGACTACTATTTCACTGTTTTTGTCCACTCGCGTCCTAAAGTGTAACTTTGAATTTTGAATAAGCCCCGCCCACTGTTCACAATCACGTCAATCAAACGTCATGACGCTTCCTGACGAAAGGGCCTGTACATCTGAAAGAGTTGATGCCAATGAATACTCCAATTGGTCGTATGTGCCTCTGTCCCAGAGTTTTAAAAAAACAACAACATGGATATCCGTTTCAGAGAGAGACTGTTTCCGCTGCTAATGCTGTTCATTTCAGTAAACAAGTCTTAAATGCCCTTGAATGGAAAAAGATCCATCCAGCCATTATCTAGGGTGACCAAAATTTGGTTTTCAAAAAAGAGGACACCTTAACGCGCATGTTTTTTTTTTTGTTTGTTTGTTTTGTTTTGTTTTGTTTTTTTTTTGGGGGGGGGGGGGGGGGGGGGGGTT
>JAQQZU010023656.1:0-14330 GCA_030068025.1 Parauchenoglanis punctatus | reverse complement strand
TATACTTTTGTGAAGCTGCTTTGAGACAATGTCTGTTGTTAAAAGCGCTATACAAATAAAATTGAATTGAATTGGACAGTCACACACACACTCACAGACACACTCACAGACACACTCACACAGACACAGACATTCACACAGTCACACACACACTCACACAGTCACACACACACACACTCACACAGACACTCTCACACACTCACGCAGTCACACAGACACACACACACACACACACACTCTCATACACTCACACACACACACACACACTCTCACACACTCACACAGTCACACACACACAGTCACACACTCACACAGTCAGACACAGTCACACACTCTCTCACACACGCGCGCGTGCACTCTCTCTCGCTCTCTCTCACACACACACATACTCTCTCTCACACACAGACACACACAATTACACACACACACTCTCACACTTACACACTCTCTCTCACACACACACATACTCTCTCTCACAAACATACACTCTCTCACACACACACACACAACACACACACACACTCTCACACACACACGCACACACACACGTGCGCGCACACAGACACATACACACACACACACGCACCTTAGGTAGTAAGATGCTACCTGTAGCAGAACAATTGAAGTTTTTTATTTCTAAGATATTTGTAATGAAACAGCAGATTCCTGTTTTAGTTCACACTTAGTCTTTCATACACCCACCAGTTTCTCACTCTACATGTGTGTGTTTGTGTTTTTCCCAGAGTTAGGGTAAAGGCTTAGAAGCAGACAAGTATGGACATGGTCCTTCAGTGTGCGTAGGCATAGATGCAAGTAGGAGTGTGTGTGTCACTGAAGACACTTTTTCACACTGCGCGTGATCACTTGTTCTAGGAGGCCCAGGAATGTAACTATCTGATTGTGTGTGTGTGTGTGGGTGTGGGTGTGTGTGTGGGTGTGTTTGGGGGAGGGTGATGGATAGAACTACGTTCACATTGTGGAGAGAGGGTTGAAAGATGATAGTGTGGCGTTAAAATGTTTAAGCCAGCCATCAGATTGAGGGTCATTCAGCCAAGACAATGTTTTGCAATGAAGAGGACAATGGAACAGCGAAGGCTTTCAGTACATATACCATAGAATAAAGGTTTATTTCAAGCTGCAGAGCTTTATTCATGTACAAACACTTTTGTTTTAATTATTTAAATTACTCCAGATACTCTTCTAATAGTGTTCTCAAAGTTCTTCTAAAAGCTATAATTAGGATGATTATACTTTTTATCATTTCTTTCCCTACATTTCTGTCTTTATTCTTTTTTTAAATTAATTTCCCTTACCTTTAAAGCAAGTTTTTTCCTTGTTATTTTTGTTGTTGTTTTGAGCAATAAGGCTTGTAAGTGTTTTAGTCAAACCTGTATTTTATTTAAGGAATAAAACACAACAGGTGTGCTATTATAGGAAAATAATATTATGCATACATGTGGCCTGATGCATAGTGGAATATTTAACAGCAGCACATACCAAATATGTATATTCTATGTCAATTTTCCATTTTTTATTTATAAAATGAAATTGTTATATGGTTTTGCGATTTATGCTTACATTTAATGTCATGGAATGTGCACAAGACAAGTTAGTTCCTGTTAGCACTTATCATTATACAGCTAACAGTCATTCCAAAAAGTTGTTGAAGAAAAAAAAATGCAAAATGAAAAGCCCTCTGTTCTGAAGTCTTTCCTTTTTCAGGAAACTAAAAGAATCACAGCTGACTGTTACAAAACATTGACACTGGAGACTCCTTCCATTACTGTTAAATCAACATTACAGTTTCCTTACAAAAAATATCAACATGGTTTTTATCAATTTATGTGGTGCATATGTGATGTAAGTTGCTACTATGATTTGAATTGCAGCTAGCACTACTGTCTAAGCTGAAAACCTATATAGAAAACGAATCACTTTTTGGCCAGTTTACAACAGCACTGTGGTAATGTTTTTTATGTGGATTTATTTACTGACTTTTTTATTATTAATAATATTCATATTTATTTGCTGGGAAAAAGTGTATTTCTCATTTGACCCTTTAATTAGAATTTTTATTCCTATATAAAAATGTTGCTTGTTGTCTTGAATCAACGAATCACCCACCTTCTCGATCTGAACATTTCAGTTAAAGTTATGTAATCTATTAATGAGGTGTTTGGGTTTTGAATTGTGAACTGCAGCTTGATTGAAGCATCACAGCATGTTTTTACAGGTTAATGGCTACAGATCTCCCTCTTCTTTCCTCACCTGAATAATGAAAGTGATGCAGGTTTTAGCCCTCTATTGTCCTGAAATCACAGTGCTCCTTTATTCGAGTTCAGGCTTGTTGCTCTCCACTACTCAAAAATAAAATTGTCGTAAAGACTGTCTGTGTCTCACCTTGAATAGATTGTTTGCACAGACAGAGTTGAAGTGTACGGTTAGATTAGCACTCGGTGATCAGACTGAGGACGAGTGGTCTCTGTGTGGCACACAGCAATGCATTATTAAAGCTCTGATCAACACTTACTGAAGTATAAAGGGAAATTTCACCATTTATACAGATAAGGGCAAAAGTTTGCATATGAAGAAATTTAGGTTAACTAACTAAATGTATATGTGAGATATGTGTACTCATATTTCATTTTTTGGCATCATTTAAATCTATTTTGTTGTAAAACAGATTTTAAAATATAGCTACATTTCTCCCCAGAAGCCGTGGGCATGTACTCAACTGCATACTGCAAGCATGTTGCTGGAATAATTCTTTTTTTGACCATATAACCCACAGTTACAGAAGTGTGTTAGTTGTAATCGTACTATCCAGTGGGATGGGTTCCCTTTTGAGTCAAGGTTTCTTTCTCATGTCATCTCAGGGAGTTTTTCCTTGCCACTGTCGCCACAGGCTCATTAGGGATAAATATAGATAAATTTATAGATTCATAAGTTTATATTCAGAATTTATATACTTCTGTGAAGCTTCTTTGTGACAATGTCTGCAGTTAAAAGTGCTATACAAATTGAATTGGACTGAAATGAATTTAATTAAATTGAATCGAATGTTTACAATGTACTGTTAGCGTGCGTGTAATGGGCTGACTGGCTTTGAGTCTGACCCTGAATTCTTGGCTCTGGAATGTGGAAAGTCATTTTGCTTGTATTCATATTCAGTGAATTCACTGGCAGAAAAACCCTGAAGTAATATTAAAAATGTGTTAATCCATGACACCTTAACTCATTGTTATGTGAGGGTGTGTGTGAGGGTGCCTAACATGCCTATTATCCTGTGGCCTCTGATGGTGTTTAGTGCCTTCTTCGCCTCTCTTTCACACGCTAGGTCAGATTGACAAAAGGTTTGTGTGTCATTCAGATGAGTAAAATGGCATGTGCGCTCTTTTTTTGGTGTGTTTTGCTCTGTGACCCAGGATGAGCAGCAGTTTGAAAAGATGTGGTTAGCTGGCTCCTCATGTCTGAGAGAAATCATGGGTCTTATTTCTCAGACATCAGCAGAAACATTAATAACGCCCACACTTTATTTGCCATTTATGACAAACTTAGAAATCCAGCAACGGTAGCCCATTTTCATCTTTCTGTTAAAAATGTATTGAATTTGTTTCTTTCTGCAGTGATAAAGTTAAAAACATTAGGCTGGCTGTCATTAACACAGCCAGAGACTATAGACAAGCTCTATTACCTCATAAAAATAACACAACCAGGTCACAGTTTAATGCCACTGACTGCAGAGACCTCCAAAACCTTAGAGTGCAGAATCTAAAGTCATCCATCTTAATATTTATAAGCCTTAATATTTTGCCTTAATAAAGTGTTTTTAAATACCTATCAATAGACTTGCTGCAAATAATTAATGGTCCACCCTATCATTTTTCCTAGGGAACTGAAAACTTGTGATTAAGTACTACTTGTGAGTAGTCATAAAAAAAGTGCTAAAAGGAGCAACCTGGATATGTCCATAATAGAAAAGGTTTAGATAAATCAACATACAGATATATTCACCTGGTAAATTTATAACATTGACTATGCAGATTGCTGTGCAGTTAGCTAACTGGATTGACTTGTTGCTATTTTTTCCATAGATAATGTACACCAGTGCTTAGGGTAAATACTTCAATGAATGTGCCAAAAGTTCCTCCAGCTAAATAAATAAAAGAGTGTATTTGTCTTATCAGGCAGGAATGAGGAATGGTGTGATGTTATGTACCATAGATGATGAAATCACCAAATTCTTTGCAATTTTATGTTGAGGAACAATGTAAAAGTAAAGGTTTTTTTAGGCATGAGAAAAATCATTCTTAATCACTATTTGCCATTGCAGTCTTTCACAGAGTGATGAACCCCTCTCCATCTTTACTGCTGAAAGACTCTGCCTCTCTGGGATGCTCGTTTTCTTCCCATTGATGTTACTGACCTGTTGCCAAATAACCTAATTAGTTGTGAGATGTTCCACCAGGTATTTTTTTTGAGCATTATACAATTGTTCCAGTGTAGCCCCGTCACAACTTTGTTTTGAAGAACCAATTTAAAAATGAGCATATATTTTCCAGAAAACTTTTGTTTGTTTGTTTAGGTGACATTTTAACTGCCCTCTGTTCCATATGGCTGGTATTCAGACTGTTCATACTGAAAAGTACTAGATTGACAAATAGCCCAAAGGTGTTGTTGAATGTGCAGAGATTGTGTATTTTTACATTTTTACATTTCATTTGTTTTTCATTTGGCAAATGCGAACATCAGTTATAGGTGACTTACCATTTAATGATTCATTGTAGTCAAATGATTTCTCTGCAGTGATCTCTCTATTGTTGGCTTTATTTCAGACCACAGGTCCAAGACGATTACTCTTTGGAACCAAAAACAGCTTACAAGTCATAAGTAGTCATCACTGTTGTCTCAATAGCCCGAAGGACTCTCATGACTCATGACATACTCACGAATTAAAAAAGCTTTCACACAATTATTGATTCAGAAAAAAGAAATCAGATAAAACTCATCCTTTTTTACCATAACATTTGTAATTGCAGCCTTGTAATACAAACATTTGTAATTGTCAGCTTTTTTCTGCTTTTTTATGTCACTACTTTTTAATATTAACTTTAATATCAATGTTGTAATATCAATTAATGTAAACATTACAATGACATTGTGCAAAAGCCTGGTGGACCTGAATAATTAGTTACATTACAGTAAAACAGAAATATCAGTATCAGATTAGTATTTGATTAGTACTATATGATTAGTAATATAGCTAAGATAAGATAAATTGGACCAACCTTCTGATATGCCTTGATAATCCTAATCCAAAACACCTGCTCTGCATTAGCTTGTGCTCCTGAAGTGGGAGACGAGCCGAAAGGCGTAAAAAAGACAGCCACGAGCATTCCCACCTTGTCTGGCTATACTGGGGCTCACTGACACCCAGTGCATCCAGAATACTGGACAAACAGCTTCCCAGCCTCACCTGCACTTCACTTATGGAGAACCACTCATGACTTGAAAAGAAAATATAGGCTACATATATATCATTGCCATGTTTTAATAATTCGTTTGTGTCATTAGCAGGGCTCCTCACTTACTGGTCCTCATCAAAAAATTGGTTTATTATTACTATAACTGAGGTCCCCCTTTAGTGTTTATTTCCCAAATCATCATCTGGGTTATGCTTTGAATGGATTGCAATGACATTCGAATGGAATTGAGAAAGTCCACGTTCTACATTTTACTGAACATTTTACTGTTCCACATACTGAGCAGAAACCTCCAACTCCCAGAGAACCTGAGGTTGAGGAGTACATACACTCACACATACCAACCCCCAAGTAGGAGTGGTGAGAGGAGGATTATATACATATGTATTAATCCATAATATTAAATTGTGCTTCCTCTATTTTAAAAACCACCAGCCACCACTGGTGCATCATAGTGAAAATGCATGAAAAGATCCATATACCTTATTCAGGTTTACTTGTACATACAGCCTGGTATACATGTATGCACTTTAAGACTTTTGTGTTTATTGAGTGAATAAGTAAAATGAGCATGTTTAATGAAGACTGACAGTATGAGGGTTTATGAAGCATCCTGGAGCAGGAAAGGAAAAGCATCATTAGACTCCCTTTATGTGGCTAGCAGTGAAACTTCAAGTTCACACACTACACATTTTTGGGATAACAACTACAGTATTGCTACAGTTTTTTTTTGTCTGTCTTCTTTACAGTTCCTTCACACACTCTTTCCAATCTGTTTCCAATCTTGTAACAAACAAGTGTGAACCTGCATATTTTGAACACCAAAACTGTTTGTGGGCTGAAGTGACATCATCACTTGCATTTGCTACAGATCAGTGCCCTGAGGTGTATGTGGGAATGAGAAAGATGGAAATGACAAGTTATGTTTTGTGGTTCTTGTGGGGAAAAAAAATTATTAAATTTTTTTAAATAAGCCTGATAATGTTATTCCCTTCCATCCTAAACCCTCTGATATGGCTGTCCTTCTCTTTCTTGAGCCTCATTCCTGACATTGCACCTTGTCTCTGATTACCTAATTCCTTTTAAATGAAATGCCTCCCAAATGCTTGGAAGGGCAGCAGGACCATTAGCAGGACCATCACAACTGCTGACTGTGTCACAGAAGCAAGGACAAATTTGACATTTATGACATTATGATCAATTTAGTGGACAAAAGCATTCTATATTAATATTTTTTAAATTGAATTTTTGTATCATGTAGATATTCACACTGCAGATAAAAGTGGCCCAATCCACTTATTTCTCATACATGACAGTTTTTTTAATTTAAAATGACAATAAATTAATTATCTTTTCTGATTTAGTCTAAGCATCAGATCAGAATTCATCAGATTTTTACAACAATCCAACATTTCAGACTTCAAGGTTATGGCTAAGAGTCTGGTTTTACTGCCTGTAAGGTTATCTGCCAGAGAGGCACAGAGCAGCCCCTGAGCAAGGCCTATGAGTGTTTCGCTGAATGTTTATTCACCAAGAAGAATAAAAGAATAAGTGAATACATAATTCATTCCTTCACCTCCAGTAACCAGTTTATGGTTGATCTGGAGCCCACCCCAGGAACATTGGATGTGATTTGGGAAAACACTCTGGATGTCCTCAGTCCATCCATGCCAGCTGGCATGTTTTTGAAAATCAGAAAACCTGGAGGAAACCCATCCCAACTCCACAGTAGATCGAGCTGAGGATTGAACTGGGGGCCAGGAACACTACCTGCTGAACCACTATACCATGCAATCTAATTGTACAGTAAGACAAAGGCAAATAGGAACAGAAAAGTGAAAGAATTTCACACTGCCTAACGCAAACTTAACAGTTTTAATCCTGTTGGGCACAGACCAAAGTAATATTGTCAAACCTCAATAACCTGTAATAAATCCTAGCTTTAGCCACTTCAGAATAAGTAGTGAGATTCAGCATAAAGAAACTAAGACATTTATTCTGAAAAAACATTCTTATGAAATCTTAAGTAGTACAGACAAGTGATGGGGACGAGACCAAGACCTTAAAAGGTCAAGGGTCTGGGATTTGGGGGCAGTCAAGCCCGAGTTTTTGGAGGAGCTGAGACCAATTCAAGGCAAAAAAAACCTCTGTTTTCAAGACCATGGATTTAATTAGACTTTTTTTTACCATCACCCCTGTTGATATTAAAAAGTGAAATTTCTATAGGGGAGTTTGGGGCTTGTTGGTTATGGGGCAGTCTGGCACACTCTTTGGCATACTCCAGCTCCCTTACTGGGAGTTGTAACAAAAATGTAACATAAAACATTTATCCTCTTCATATGGACTCTTGTATTCAGTATAAATACCTGAAGGTGGAAAGGTGCTCAGCTGGGGTCAACCTAAACATTTTGAGGTTAAAATAAAAAAAACAATAAGAATTCCAACACTGAATATGTTATAAAAGTCTTTCAGGAATGATATTGAACTTCTTTGACTCCTTTGTGGTGGGGAAAAAAACAATCTTGAGGTCTCCGATTACAATTATGAGTCCAACCCTTGCTGCTCTAGTCCGAGAATGATCAAGTAGACAGAGTATGTAAAAAGGTAGTGAAAAGGTACATCGCCAGTACACACACACACAATATGAATTGTGTACGTCTACACTGTATTTGACCCATGACAGGAGAAACTGTGAGAAAACACATCCATTTCAGACCCCAGCCCCATCACTCTAGCAACCACAAATGAATGTGTTTTACTTGGAATGTTTCTTAATGAAGCTAGGCATAATGTTCGTTTTTCTTTTAGCACGCGCACACACACACCCCACAATATTAGTATAAAACTACATTGGACATGTGATGTTATTTTTCTGTTTTCTGTCAAGTGGGTGCTGTCTTCAGTGACTGGCTGTGAAAGTGATGCATAAGCCAAACCACACACCACAATTTATAAATGCTGTGTCCTAGCCGCTGGCTATTTGATCATATTTATTTTCACTTCCAACAAGCATCTGCATGGAGAAGTTAAGCAGACTCTTCTGGACTAGACATACGTAGTATGTATATTGTAGTGCCAATTTCATGCTAATCAAATTTGGACAATATCTTTCATTTAAAGCCATTGTGAATGGTGTGTTGGTTTTACATGCTAGATGATCTTTAGAATTGGAATTCTGCTGCGATTCCTTTTTTTAATGAATGGAGGTTCCAGAGAGACCACATGTTCACTGCCCTCTCTGTACACAAAGTTCTAGAAATGTCATTTATTGAAATGACAATAAAAGCCACTTGACTTGACTTGAATGCTGTGGACCAATTGGAAATCTGAAAATCTTTTGCAGCTCACCTAAACCTTTATTCACAACTCTGATCAACACATGAGACTAAGATGAAGTATTTCCCTGTATATTTTTGTCATAAACAGAACAAGTCTACGTGAACATGGGGCGACAGCAATGCAGTGCAAATTAATAATCTATCCATGGTTAGTTAGGGTTAGTTAATTATGATTCCCCACCAATGAGGAGATATATGTTCCAGATCAAAAATAGGTCAGATAAATGAAGAATAACACACAATTTAAATTCCATGGCTTTGCTTTATTAGTTCTGATTACTTTTTTACGTGTAAATATTTAATTTTAACTATTTTAAGGTCATTTCAAACTTAATCGCAAAATTAAACATTAAAAACTTTTTTTTTTTTTTCTGTAAATGACCTCTCACCCACACATTACAAATATACTGTCATCATGAATATAAAGAATTATTGAGGCAATATGTGTTTAAATGTGTAGTGCCTCCACCATTATCTTTTACTTTAAAGTTGAAGTAAGGTTAAAGTTGAAGTTTTAAGTAGCTTAGCAATTTCCTGCGGGATCAATAAAGTTTTCTGATTCTGATTCTGAAGTTATTTGTTTGCTTTAATTACAGTTTACTGAGGCTGCTCACATCATTTCATTGCTATACCAGGACACTAACCTTCGTATGTGTTTGGTGACCAGACTATTTACATGAATGAAGGTTATGTTTATCTGCAGGGGTGGATTGTGGGAAATTGGAATAGTGTGTAAAGATTTAGTGATTACAAATAACCTGGATAGACTGTCAGAATGCTAACATAAATAGTCACACCTTTTAAGGCAGCGGGTTTTATTACATGTCTTCAGCGATATAATGCTTTTTTGCCATTATTCATCAGCAGTACTTGATGCCTGAATTTTGACATATGCCATGAGCCAACAGGACCACAACTTACTTCTGGGAACAGCCCCTATGGTAGTTTGAGTGGCATGAAGCAACCTTCATGCTACATGTCTGTCCCTTTTGAAAGAGGAAGTAGCTGTCATGGCCAGTTCCCACACTACCTGTGAAACTTAATTTACAACACTGTTAAAGTGGACTGTGGAGCATACAGTCCAGAACACAATTCACTCTGTCAATTTTCACACACTTTAATGGACACACCCAAAAGCAATCATAAACTACAGCGTGAAAGTTAGATGACATTAGACAAACATTGAAAGAGTTACAAGAGAGAGAGATAATAAGAAGAATGATAAAAAAGGACTGCTAAGCTTTGTTGGTTTACATGTCATGCCAATGTGAGCATGTTGTGGCTGGAATGCCTAGATGAGTGGCTCCAGTTTAAGAGCTTATGGCATTTGTGTGTTCTGTGTGAAAGCTGCCCATGAGGTAAGTATGATGCTGTGGTCTACTAGGAATTGTGCTGGTCAGGCAGACCCTGCGCACACGCGCGCGCACACACACAAACACACACACACACACACACACACACACACACAGTATATGCATAGTAGAGAATTGACAACAGCAGTATTGTGTGTCTTTGTGTGTGAAAATGAACCCTTTGAGTCCATTTGTTTGGATTTACTCCATCCTGATCATATTCAGATGGTATCTGAATGCATCGCCCCACACCTGTGCAGAGCTAGCCTCTCAATACACACACACGCACACACATCTCTCATCTACCTGTCCACCAGTCTGTCTCCTCTTCCTCATTCCACCTTCATATCTCCTGCATTATCATCGTTATGACACATATGCTGACACCTGGTAGATGACTATGTATAATCAGGTGGTTTGTAATCATCATGAAGGTAATTAACTTGATCTAGTGGTGATGAAGTTATCTGTCATTTTTTTGAAGATTTTCTGACAGCTCCTGTGGATCACACTGAAAACCATGTTTCTGTGACCTCTCTGTTAGGACAGTTTCGGTTTATTTTGCTTTGTTAACCTGCCAGACTTCATTTTTTCCTAATAGACGGCCTTCAGCTCTAACAATAAAGTCGCACACTTAAATTCAGATGAATGCAAACTATTTCCCGACTTCCCAGGAAACACTCAGGAGGCTTTTTTTATCTTTTATAAATCAGTTGCATTATTCTTACCATGCCAGTCATCTGAGACTTTTTAAGCAAAGGGTTGTCACCAAACATTGACTTAGCATTGTATGCATGTGAACCTCTAGGATTAGCAGTTAAATTGAATTCGAAATTAGTCAGGAGTCAAGGAGAAAGCCACTGCTCTCGAATAACAATTCGAATAAAATAAATTTATAAACTGTAAAATAAATTTACAGTTTGCTATAGATCATATGGACAAGCCAGAAGTCGCTTTGAAAAATCTTTTGTGGATCAATGAGAACAAAATAGACCTTTTTGCTTTAAATGAGAAGCGTTATGTTTGGTAAAACTGAACCACTGCATTCCAACCTAAAATTAATTCTGATTCAGTTTTCTTAGGTGACACTCTGAGCTTGAGCTCAGGTATGGACATTATCTATGCATAGTCTGTGAATAGCTAGAAATGTAGACTTACATAATTATTCTTTGCTCCATCTTTTCTCACCCTCAGGACTTTAATGCCATTGTATGATCCTGATTCCAGTCTCCTTGTAGTGTCAGCAATGGTGAGTTATGATCATTTTTGTTCAGCATTTTCCCTTCTCTTTTTGAATGGCTTCATATCATACATTATTAAATTTTATTTCCCACTATTTAATATGTAAATAATTCTTTCTATATTTTATGCTCTATTACTTGAAGTATTATTTGTTATTTTAATTACATGATTTATATTCATCTAGGGCCTGATTCTCCCATGCGCGTAAGTGGAAAAAAAAACGCTCAGCTCCGCGGTTTTAACTCTATGCATATTATCCCCTCGACTTAAGTCTGTAATTTATGCAACCTGAAGGCATTTATGTGCTTTGGGCGGAGCAAGCCCAAAATTGGGGCATTTCTCATGTAAATACCGACTTGAGCGCTTGACTTAAGCGCTTTTTCAGCTGCGGGTTGCCGAGGGCTGTAGTAAATCAAGCGCCAATACGTAGTGAAACGATATATTGCCTTTTACGTTGTTGGCAGGCCTACTTTTAACATTATTATGTACAAATAAATTTTTAAAAAGTCCTAAATATATGTGTCATTTGTTTGAAAGTGCAACATTTATTATAACCATATATTACATAGTTATGCTGGAAAAAAATGTTTTACATCACGTCATTGTGCACAAGCTTGATAAATAATTATAGTTCCCTTAGAATAAAACAGAAATATCAATTAATATTAGTATTAGATTAGTACTATAAGATTTGTACTACAGTATAGCTAAGATAAGATAAATAGGACCAACCTTCTGATATGCCTTGATAATCCTAATCCAAAACACCTGCTCTGCATTAGCTTGTGCTCCTGAAGCGGGAGACGAGCCAAAAAGTGCAAAGAAAACAGCCATGAGTATTCTCACCTCAACTTACGCATGAATGGGGGAATTGGGCCGTTAATGTCTACGTTTATATTTACTTTGAACACTGTTAAAGGTATGAGAACATATCCTTACCTTAATTTTTATCAGGGAGACCGTGTGATCGACAGCTTTGAGGTCACCACAGGCGAGCCATGGCTTTCACAAGGTTAGACTAAATGTTATATATTTAAAAAGTGAATTCAAGTATTTTGAAGAGAACAGACTTGTTTATAAAAGTGTACTGATTGAGCATCAGCCATCTCAACATAATAAGATTATATAATCATATTTATTAGGCTATGAGAAGTCTGCTTCACTGTCTCATTGCATTGCAGTAAGTCACTGCCTGAGCGATGCATCCACACGTGGAATATCAGTGGTGCCAAAACTGGCGTTGGACGTAGGCCGTTGTGAAGTGCTGCGCGTGATGCAACTGACCGACAATTTCATCATCCCAATCAGCTATCAAGTACCTCGCAAGGTAAAAGCCAGATGCTTGGCAAGTATATCACAAGGATAGAAATTTTTAAGCTACTGAAAAAATTTTAATATTTGGAAGATGCATAATTCACTTGCATATTATATATATATATATATATATATATATATATATACAGTGCATCCGGAAAGTATTCATAGCGCACCACTTTTTCCACATTTTGTTATGTTACAGCCTTATTGCAAAATGGATTCAATTCATTTCTTTCCTCAGAATTCTACACACAACACCCCATAATGAAACGTGAAAAAAGTTTACCCGCGTTAGCTCACGTTAGGGCCTTTATTGATTCTGGGGCCGCGGGAATCTTCCGCGATCGGTCGTTAGCTAGCAAATTAGGCCTACCGATTGATGCGCTCCCGCGCCCCATCCCAATTTTGACGGCCGGTCACTGGGGACAGGGCCCATCTGTGATCAGACCAGCCCAGTACTCCTTCAATCAGGGCATCACTGAGTGGTTGTCATTTTTTGTCATCCAAGTACTAGAGCTGCAGCTGGTACTGGGGCATCCATGGATACAGAACCACAACCCTTGCATTGATTGGGAGACCCAATTGATCCCAGTCTGGGGCTCATGGTGTGCCCAGAGTTGCTTGAAGGACATGTAGGTTCCCACTGGGCCCCTGCCTTATCCTACAGACCTATCTGGAGTTCCCCCAGATTATTGGCATCTCCAGGAGGTATTTTCAAAGGGTAAGGCACAGACCTTGCCACCCCACAGGTCCTTTGATTGTGGCATTAACCTGCATCTAGGAACTACCCCTCCTTGGGGCAGGTTATTCTCCCTCTCACCTCCTGAACATGCGGCGATGGAGAAATACATCAGAGAAGCCCTAGCAATGGGGTTCATCCGACCATCAAGGTCATCGGCAGGGGCAGGTTTCTTCTTTGTGAAGAAGAAGGGAGGAGACGTGAGATTACTGTGGCCTGAATTCCATCACACAGAAGGATATCGTTACCCCCTGCCCTTGATGAACTCAGCCTTCGAATGCCTGCAGCGGGCCAAAGTTTTTACAAAATTGGACCTGTGCAGTGCCTATAATTTGGTCCTCATCAGGTCAGGGGATGAATGGAATGGCCTGGTGAACACTCCCGTGGTCTTGCAAAAACTTAATCAATGAAGTGCTCCCATAACAAAGAGGATGAAAATAACTCTCCACTGGCCAGGATGATCATCAACTCCTTCGAATATCACTCAAGGATAACATCAAGTGACCTACAAAAAAAGGCAAAGGCAGCTGGCGTTAAGTGCACGGCAAGGACGGTTCAATACAGGCTCCTCCAGGCAGGGTTGAAGTCATACAAAGCTAGAAGAAAGCCTTTCATTAATGAGAAGCAAAGAAGAGCCAGGATGAGGTTTGCTAAAGTCCGTAAGAATTGGACCATAGAGGAGTGGAGTATGGACATCTTCTCTGATGAGTCCAATTCTCAGCTTTTTCTGTCATGTGAAAATTTATTAAGGAAAGGGACCAAGTAAGAGACAGTTGTCAGGTTTCTTACCAGGAAGGACACAAGTGCAGATCCACAGCTAAAATCCAGCAGAAGTACAGGCAAACAGCGAGACAAACTC
>JAQQZU010023655.1:0-14351 GCA_030068025.1 Parauchenoglanis punctatus | reverse complement strand
TATTATTATTATTATTATTATTATTATTATACCAATTCCAAGTCATTTTCATTTTATAGTTAAAATATATGTAATTATTAATATTAAAACATTTTAGAATATTTCAAAGGATTACTTTAGCTCCAGAGGCTAATCCTGAGTCTTCGTGTCAAGCTCCGAATCCTGAACTCTCGCGAGAGAAGGTGAGATTCAACATGGCGGCGCCCTGCTCCTGAAACTCTTTCCTGCTCCTGAAAACAGCACTTATTTAAAACACACTAACTAACTAAATATCGTGGAATTTCTTCTAAGCAGGGAAACCCGGGTAGTTTGTGTACAGTTCATTTGCAGTATATATAATGGCAGACGCTTGCAAATCCGAAGATTCAGCTAAATACGAGAAAGAAGAAAACGACGACTCCACGGACACGGACGATATGAACACAAGCTCGGTTCGGGTGAGTTCATTACAATCCGAATTCAAATCCAAACGAAACTTGCGTAAATGGTACGCACAGACACGCAAGAACCGCAAAAAAGCCTCACAGCCAAGCAGGAACTGATGTCATGTAATCATATAGTCTGTGTGCATAAACAATCTGTTTCCGGAAGAAAGTATACTCTCATTAAAGAAAAGAATTCGCTACAAACGACGTTAAAAAAACTAGTCACTCCGTTCACACGTAAACATTAAAACGATTTACAACCCGAGCACGCCAGCCACGTAGGTGGCTATAATATTTCATACCCTCTGTACCTGTGAATATGTCAGTATTATGAGTATCTACAGGTCCATATAACTGGTGATGAATTTTTTAAGACATCAGCAACTAAGGAGCTGTCTGTCTACATTTTCACTCCTCTCCCATCCCACTCCCACAAATATACTCCTTTCCCATCCTAATCCAGGAAGAATGACTCCCATCCCACCAGAATAATAAAAAAAAAAAACAACAACCATGTCCCATCCCATCCATGAAGAATAACTCCCATCCCGTTCCGTTCCCATGTTCAAAATAAAGAAAATAGTGTTTATTCATATCAGAACTGAATATTTAAATATAAAAACAGACCTGTCCATCCTGCTCCTGTGGATTTTTTTTTCTCCCGTCTCATTCCAGACAGGTGTGAGGAATAGTGACATGGAGTGACTCCCATCTCACAGGAATCACACAGGAGTGTCAGCCTCTACTGTCTACTTTGTTATTGGCTTAATTTTGAGTTTGTCAGGAGAAATCAGAATCTGCTTTATTGGCCAAGTATACGTACACATACAAGGAATTGGACTCCGGTTTTACCTTTCTCTCGGTGTGCTTAAAAAGGATATATGTAAATGCAAACTGGGCTAGCGAACAGAGTAAAGTGTTCATAAAACAACCTGGGGTGCCATGCCTGAGCCGTTTAAGCAAAACTGACAATATGTACTGTATGTAGTTGCATACAGAAAATGTTTCTCTCTGAAAACAGACCGTGAAGACATTTTGTCGTTCACAGTATAAAACAGCATATCCCTCACCCCTCACCACAAGCTCGGAGTGATCACTACACACCCACAAGAGAAATTTAGTCGTTTTTTTCCCCCTTTCATTTGTTTTTGTTTCTATTGTTCATGAATAATGTAGAGAAAATATGTTTAACTGAGTAAATGCTATTAAGAGTGCATGTAAAGCTTTCATTGACCAATCTGAGCACCTAATGGTTTAATCAAGTATTAATTGTCCACTGGGTCAATATTTACACTTTATATACCGGCTAGTAGTGCTAGTCACAAACTGGGATCACAAGAGGACAGTGAGAGGCATTTGAGATGTGTGAGTGGCTTACAGTCTTGGCTTACCACAAGTTAATACCAAGTGTAACCAGTGTCTAATAACATTGTTCTGTTTTTTGTTTTATTACAGAGTGAAATGTCAACATCTGGAGTCCGTCATGCTAAAAAACATGGCAAGAGGATTCATAAAGGAATGGGCAAGGATCTAATTTACTACTGCTCGCTGTGCGGAAAGAGCTTTACTAAAAAGGGTCATCTTAAACAACATCATCTAATCCACACAGGAGAAAAGCCACATCAGTGCTCACAGTGTGGGAAGACATTTATACAAAAAAGCAATCTCAAAAAGCACCAGCGCGTTCACACCGGAGAGAAGCCGTACGAATGCTCTGAGTGCGGGAAGAGTTTTACACGACACAGTCCTTTTAAAAACCACCAGCGCGTTCACACAGGAGAGAAGCCGTATCACTGCTCACCGTGTGGGAAGAGTTTTACACTGCAGAGTTCTTTTAAAAGACACCAGCTCATTCATAATGGAGAGAAACCGTATTACTGCTCACAGTGCGGGAAGAGTTTTACACGATACAGTAATTTGAAAAGCCACCACCGCGTTCATACAGGAGAGCAGCTGTATTGCTGCCTACAGTGTGGGAAGGGTTTTAGAGAATTGGCTACTTTAAAAAACCACCAGCTCATTCACACAGGAGAGAGGCCACATTACTGCTCAGAGTGTGGGATGAGTTTTAGAGAGTTAAGTCATTTGAAAACACACCAGCGCATTCACACCAGAGAGAAGCCACATTACTGCTCAGAGTGCGGGATGAATTTCAGAGAGTTAAGTCATTTAAAAACACACCAGCGCATTCACACCGGAGAAAAGACACATTACTGCCCACAGTGCGGGATGAGCTTCAGAGAGTTAAGTCATTTAAAAACACACCAGCGCATTCACACAGGAGGGAAGCCGTATTACTGCTCACAGTGCGGGATGAGTTTCAGAGAATTAAGTCATTTAAAAACACACCAGCGCATTCACACAAAAGAGAAGCCACATTACTGCTCACAGTGCGGGATGAGTTTTAGAGAATTAAGCCATTTAAAAACACACCAGCGCATTCACACAGGAGAGCGGCCATACCGCTGCACACAGTGTGGGAAGACTTTTAAACAACATGGATCTTTTAAGGCACACCAGCGCATTCACACAGGAGAGAAGCAGTGACACTGCTCACAGGGCGGGACGAGTCGTACACAACACACGGGCGCGAAACCTCGTTACTGCTCACAGTGTGTGAAATGTTTTTAAGAAAAATAATCACCTTTCACATTGAGCAGATGCTGTACACTCTCAGTTTGAGTGTTTACATTATTTATGTGTTGAATAGGAAATGGCTATCCTAAACTAAACTTAACCACAGGCTTTCTGCCTTCTGAAGACAAAAGAAAGAAGTGCAAACAAAAAGACCGTTACTGTTTAAGGATCATTTATATGTGAACAAATTAAGTAGTTGCTATTTTCTAAAAGGTACCTGTTGGAGTCACTCTTTTTCAATGGCTGGATCTTAAATGTTGTTTGAGGTATATAGTGCATCACAATGTAACTGTTTGTTTACAATATATAAAACCAGTTTTAGAGCAGTTTATCATCATTAGAACAATCTAATTCATTATTCTAATTTAATTACCTACAGTAGTTATTCTGATCATTCTGACTGTGTAGAATAATATATGCAATTATCTCTACTTACAGAAAATCTTTCTGAAACAAAATAATATTTGGATGTTTTATCGATATAATAATATAATTTTATAGTTTTTTCTTTCTTGCTTTATAATAGCTTGCAGCGGAATCTGGTCCAAATGCCTTTTTAAATGTTTGTGTAGGCCAAGATGAATGTGAAATTTCCCCAGGATGTTCATAGTCGTGTGCGTTTGTTGATAAATAGCAATCACCCATGAAATACAGCGCGTGTTGAAGGCACAGATGAGTTGTGTGACAACAAAACTCCATAAAAGGCAAAGCTCACGGAGCAGAAAGAACAAAATGACTACCACATGGCCAAAAGAAGAAAAAACTCTCGTTGGAGTGAGAATGTGTGTGTATATATATATACACAACTCAGAAAAAAAAATTAAGAGACCACTGCAAAATTATCCTTTTTCTTTTTTTTTTTTTTTTTTTGGTTTTACTATTATATATGTGTTTGAGGAACATGAATATTTTTGTTTTATTCCATAAACTACTGACAATATTTCCCACAAATTCCACATAAAGATATTGTCACTTATTTTGACAACCAGTCAAAATAACAAAAGAGATGCAGTTTTTAGACATTGAATAATGCATAGACAGCAAGATCATATTCAATTTTAAACAACGGACTACTAATGTTTGAACTTAGGAAGCGTTCAGAAATCAATAATCCTGATATTTGATCACAGCTTTCATGCATCTTGGCTCTCCACCAGTCTTTCACATTGCTCTTGGGTGACTTTATGCCACTTCTGGCGCAAAAATCCAATTAATTCAGCTTTTTTTAATGGCTTGTGACCATCTACCTTCCTCTTTTTCACATTCCAGAGGTTTTCAATTCGGTTCAGGTCTGGAGAATGGACTGGCCATGACAGGGTCTTGATCTTGTGGTCCTCCATTCACCTTCATTGGCCTGGCTGTATGGCATGGAGCATTGTCCTTCTGGAAAGTCCAATCCTCAGAGTTTGAGAACACTGTCCGAGCAGAAGGAAGCAAGTTTTCTTCCAGGACAAACATGTACATGGCTTGATTTATGCGTCCTTCACAAAGAACACTCTACCCCATTCCAGAGTTGCATTAGCACTCCCAGATCATCACTGATCCTCCACTACATTTCACATTGGGTGAGAGACACTGGCTTGTAGGCCTCTCCAGGTCTCCATCTAACCTTTAGATGACCACGTGATGGGAAAAGCTGAAAATTGGACTCATCAGACAAGATGACCTTACTCCAGTCTTCTATGGTCAAATCTTTATGGTATTTCGCAAACCTCAGCCAGGTTCTACTTTGCTTCTCATTGATGGGCTTTTTTCTAGCGTTGCATGATTTCAGCCTTGCCTGGATGAGCCTAATTAAAATGGTCCTTGCCGTGCACTTAACTCCAGCTGCCATTTGCCATTCTTTTTGTAGGTCACTTGATGTCATCCTACGGTTCTTGAGTGACCGTCAAAGAAGTTGACAATCATCCCTGTCAGTGGAGAGTCATTTCCGCCCACTGCCAGTCTGTAACTTCTCCACAATGTCTGCTGCTTGACACTGTTCTTATGAACTGCCATCTTTGAAATTTTGAAGATGGAATAAACCTGATGCTCACCGTATCCCTCTGCCAGTAAAGGCAGAATTGAACCACCCTTTTTTCTCACTCAAAACTATTCTTTTTAACTCTTTTGGCGTGATGAATAGATGTTTTTTGGATTCCAGTTACGTTTAAGGTGCTACTAGCACTGTGTTTGCCATCCAAACTGGTCCTATTGCAAGAGAATAGTGATGACCACAGCGGTGGTTTTTATGCTCGTCATTAAATAAGATTTCGTTCAGCTGATCAAATAATCAGTAAGTAATCATTAAGTAAAATGAGGTGTGCATGTGTTGGAATTTCACCGTAGACACTGGAATGAAATGGTTGCCACACATAGAGATGCTGATTTAGGGAAAAAAATTGAAGTGGTTTCTTAATTTTTCCCAGTGCCTGGAAAAAAACAACATATAATGTGTGTAAGTCTTCACCTTTTGCTGTTTTGGGAAAAAAAAGGCATGCCTAGGTATGGGCGGTGGGGGACATTTTAGCAGCTCTAAAGGATAGGCATGTAATGATATATTGTGCATTGCGAATTCGATTTTTTTGACATATTTATGATATTAAGAAAAGGCCTATTTAACTTTTTTCATGTTAAAAAAAAAAAGGAATATTTTAGTTAGTAGGCAATTATGTTTTACTCCAACCTTTACAATCGTTTCTAAATAGTGATTATTGGTTAATAGGAAAATTAATCAAAAGTATATATATTTTTATTCAACAAAAGGAATATTTAAGTTGATAAAGAGTAGGAAAATAAATGTTGCAGAATATTTTGTAGTTAATTTTATTAATTTAATTTAAATTAGGGAATTTAGTTTTTTTTCTCTTTCAGAAAATATTGTGGGGAAAATGCACACAATTGGGTGAATCGTTACATGCCTACTAAGAGACATGAGCTCAAGCAAATATGCCAAATCACTACAAAATGTGTGTATCTAAATATCCTTTCCCTCCTATGCTAACTCTTACAGTAATATTATTTCTGTAATTTACACCAACTGGGCTTACAGCTATCATATGCACAAACCAGCCTGCCCTCCTTTATATGTTGGTATGTACTCTTTATTGAATGACTAGTCTTATTTGTCTTAAAAAGTATTTGGGCTGGCTTGCTTTCTTTTTCCTTTTTTTTTTTTTTTTTTTATATTTCATTAAAGCCATTAATATGTTAGTCTAAAATTAATGTCAATTTAAAAAATCTCTTTATTGTTTAATATTTCTCTCCTGAATGCAGTGGAAACAATTAAACAATTTCTTTCATGAAAGGCCTTTAACATTCACTTGGAGTTTTTTTTTTAATACATTTCATCCACATGGATATTTCATAATAAACACACATTCAGATACGATCAATTATAGCTGCTAATGGCAAGAGCTGCAGTGGGAAGGGGAAATACTTACACATGGTGTAATGAAACATCACTAATGTAGCGTTATGCTAGTTGGAATGTAGCATCATTGCATGGAGGCATCACTGCACTGGTCCTTGTCCTATTTAATAGATACAGAAGTTAAAATGTGTGGGCAAAGTTGGATACTTTCCCTGAGTTAGGCTTTAACACAGGCTTCTAACAGGGATGATTAGAAGTCAATAGAGAAAAGCTCTAAAACAATGTCTGATGGATCCATTATTATAGCTACATCCAAATAGGACCTCATATCAAAGTGACTGAAATCTGATTGGAAAAGATTGGATTTGCATGTCCACACAGTCCTGAAATGATCAGCTCAATCAGGCAAAAAATCTGATTTGAGTCACTTCACTCTGGTAATGTGAATGTAGGCTTAAAGATAGGAATGAAAAACTTCAATTAATGACACCATTTAGCACGTGGTTAACATGTAATTTTCGCACCTTTTACTGAGTGGGTTTGGGAAACATCTTTTTTGTTCTTTTCAAGTATTATATCCTATAATACACTTTGCATTAACTATAATTGCTGGAATTAATAATAATAAGAAGAAGAATACAAGCTACTCATTATTTATTATAGGAATGCTAATAGGCATTCTTCTAATAGCTATGGATATACTTAATAAAATGACCTTATGCTTACTAGTTTGTCCGTTTATTTTCTTGCACCATTTGATAGAACATACGTCTTGTATATTATAATCTAAAGGCATTAAAGTAACTGAAGTGTTTTGAGTGTGAAGAAGAATTTATTTGTCAGAAATACATTACAGCACAGTTCCCCTCTGTTGGGTGGGGGCAATCCATCCAGTCACAGACTTCTTTCTATATCTTTAATTGATCAAATGATTCAAAAGATGTACATCACTCACACCCCAGATTCAGATTATAGGTTGTTTCTTTATAGGTACCATATCCAAGAAGGGCGTTGCTGACCACGGCCTCTCAGAATGAAGGATATTCTCACTGGGGGTCTTCATCCAGCAGCCTCTCTCTGAAGTCAGGATATGTCTCACAAACCACATCTCTGCTGTCACAATACTCTTTTCCATTGTTGGTGAGATCGTCTAACACACTGATCCATATCTGAGAACAGGAAGCATCCAATCCTTCAAGTCACAGACCTCTTTGCGTATATTTAATTGACAAAATGGTTCATAGATGTCCATCTTTCATACCCTAGATCAGATGATGGGTTGCTTATAAATGGTTAGTAGCTACGAAACTGTCTTGTTGTTGGACTATCTTGTGTCTTTGTTCTCAGGTGTACACAGAAAGACTGATTACTATTACGTACTAGTATTTTTCCTTTCTAACAAAGTCACTTCAGGTCAGTGCTGAATCCCAGGTGTTGGTGACCCACAGAAAGCAACAAAACAGTAAGATTTCTTTCACTCAATTATACTAGGTGCAGTACCCCTACAATTTGGTCTCGTTCAGAACTTTTAATAAATAAAGCATGCTTTTACATTGACTGCACAATTTGCTACCTTGTATACAAATTAATCACTTTGTAACTATTTGTACCAATAATATATACTTGTATAGAAATAGCTAATGTATTATTATTATTATTATTATTATTAATAATAGTTGTAGTAGTAGTATTAAACTGCACCAATTACTAGTTATAAACATACTCACCATGGTTAAAATATTTCACATATATTATTAACATCTGTGACAATAATTCTACCTGAGGAAGCAGTTGCCAGGGCATTACTACCACTAGCAACTAAAAGTGGGAAACAGGGTCTCGCTGGCCATTTCGGGGCCACAAGTAGATAATGGCACAAAATATATGGCAAAAGCAACCAAAAAGCTTCTTAAGGCAAAGACATGGAATGTTCTTAAATTGCCAAGTCAGTCAACCCAAATTTGCATGCGTTTCACTTACTGAAGACAAAATTGAAGGCAGAAAGTCCCACAAACAAGCAGCAACTGAGTGGCAATGAAGGCCTGGCATAGCATCTCAAGGGAGGAAACGCAACATTTGATGATGTCCATGGATTTCAAACTTCAGGCATTTGTCAACTACAAAAGATTTGCATCCAGATAATAAAAATAATAAGCATGTTTTTAATTGTTAATTTGTCCAATTACTTTTGAGCCTGTGCAAATGGAGGGAACAATTGTTCATTTTAAAACCCCTAGAATTAAAACGAAATGTCTAAACTTTAATCACATCTTGATTGCTTCAGTTCAAATCCTTTGTGGCAGCATACAGAGGCAAAATTATGAAAATCGTGACACTGTAAAAATACTTATGGACCCAACTGTATATGTCTGAGTCTATTCTCTGTACTGAATGTCTAATATTATTTAGGCCTTCACCAAAGTCTATTATGGCTGTTCTCAAGCCTGCCAACTCACAGAGGACCATTTCCTGGGCATTATTATGACTGGAGCCAAATGACATTTGTGTACCAAGAGAAGGGCTTGGACCCAAAGCTACCTGGAGAGTTCTGCTTAAGGGCATTAGCCATAATGTGTGAACTCAGCTCTAATATTGTGTATTTTTTAGTGAGCCATCCAGGCATGCTCTTGGACAGGACCTTAAAGTGTTTCTTGGTTTTGTACAGTGCACCAGCTAGCACTGGCCTGAATGTTTGTGGCTAGCACCCAGTTTAGGTTGATATTGAGGTGGGAGGTACACAGCTAATGGCTGAAGTTGGACTCCAGGAGATGGAGCTGGCTGTATGCAGAAGAAAACAGAAGAGAAGAACCATCATAGCCTGTAGTCCAAAAACTTATGGCTGTCGATGCAAGCTGTACAATGGGCCCCTAAAACCAATCGAGTATCATTTGAGTATAATAATAATCTGAGTATAATTACTGAAAAATCAGTTTATTTCATATGCTATTTCAAAAACACCATTTAAAAAAAAAAATCTTACTCCAGTAATTTTGAATAATGGATCTTGACATTTTTTGAGACTATCAAATACAGGCACAGTGCCCTTTCTGCTTATTTCCAATACCATTACTGCATGTTCTCATTTTCAAAACATCTGAAAAATCTGACAATCGCATATGAAAATATGTGCAATGTACTTTCAAATGGCTCAATATGAGGAAATTTCACTATAGGAATTATTAGTAATAACTATAAGCTTGACATTTGAGACTATCACATACAGGTATAGTGGATGCTGTCTGATTTCTATACCATTAACTTCTCATTCTCAAAACATCTTATGGCCCTGTCACCAAGTAAGAGCTAGTCATAGTAGGACATTGATATCTCCACCAGACCTCACATATACGTTGAATATCAAGGAGCCCACCTCAAAGGATGTTATTAGAGCTTCCAGAACAAGCTCGGTACCAGGCTCCAGCAGAGTGGTATATATCAATAAGATAAGGTCAATAAGAGGTGCCCCAGGCTCTTAAATTGTTTGTGGAGTATTATGAAGGTGGAGTGAAGCAGGGGGAAAGGTGACCCAGCAATGAAGATTCATGAAAGGTATCTGGAGGAGAACTCAGGTAACATTGAGCAGTTCAGGATTATTTCTCTCCTCAGTATTGAGGGCAAAGTACTCTTCAGCATTGTTGCCTGATGGCTGAAAGAGTTTCTGAGGAACTCCTATATTGATGTCGCCATGCAGAAGTGCGGAGTCCTGAAGGCTCTGGGTGCACTGAACACACAGAAGTAGTCACCTAGATGATCCAAGCAGCACCAGAATGCAAAGAAGACCTGCCTGTTTTGTTGCTGGAGCTCAACATTGCTTATGGATTAATTCCACAAAAGCTGCTTGGGTTCACCATCATGTTTCAGGAAGGATCAGGGACCTCATTCTGGATTATTACAGCTATTTATTTTGAAAACTACCTCTGGAACATCAACATCAGCATGCCATTGGCTGGAGAAATGTATTTTCCTTAGGTGTACCATTAGTGACATGAACTGTGGCCATGAACATGCTTGTCAAATCAGCAGAAGTGGAGTGTGGAGGCCACCCGACCAATTCTGGTGTTGGGCAGCCACCCATTAGGATGTCCATGGACAACAACCACAGTGCCATGATGCAGATGGCTTATACAAAGATTTGTGCAACATCACCTGGGTCTGGCTCTGAGGAAGGGGAAAGTAACTGACAAGTTCTGTTTCTCAACAGCAGCTGTCCAGATACTGTCAGTCACTGAATCCCCAGTTAAGAGCCTGGGCAAGGTTTTGACCCCATCCTGAAGGACACTGCAACAGTCTGGGCAACCAACAGTAAGCAACATATGTGTCTGACAACTGTAGACAAAACATGGCATCCTACCTTGACTCCTCTGGCCCTTGCTGGTCTGTAAGCTTTCACTTATCACTAATTGTTCAGAGCTTTGAGACAAAGATCAGCTACTTCTTGTACAGATGGCTGGGTGCACAAAGAAGCTACGGCAGCACTACCATATGAGGGACCAGGAACAAGCTTCAGATTCCATTCAGCTGTCTATCAGAGAAAATCATGGTTACCCATGCAAGAGAGGTATGTCTATAAAGAGAATCCATTTACAGCACATGCTGAGATGAGAAGTGGGTAAAGTGGAGGATGCAGGAGGCCACTGAGCAGGCTGAATCATGGCTGTAGTACAGAGTACTAGTGGGATCTGTGGTGTTTAGACACCACATGGGTATCACTCCAAACTGTACTACAATAAACCCTGAGAGAAGGACAGACATCAGCTGATTCAGGAGGAGGTTTGAGCAGAGGTGGAGGAATGTGAGCAGGTTTGTAGGGATGTGGCAGCAGTCCCTGTGGATCAGGTGGGAGCAAGCGATGGACTGTAAGATCTTCTGGACAGTGCTTTGGAAGGAACAGGCATTACAAATGTTTCTGATGATTATTATTATGTCCACCCTAGCCCATCAAAGCTGCAATGTAGCATAAAGCCCAGCATGCTCACTGTGCTAGAGAAGAGGAACCCTGAGGTATTGCCTGATGGCTTAGGGAGAGGATTGCAATTTCTAGCACCATAATCAGGGGCTAATAGTAACACCAGACACCATCTGCAGAGGGATCACTCTTAGCAAGCAACAACATGCAGTGAGACAGACCATCACTTTTTTCAGGGCAGGTGAGAATCTGCAGCTGCAACTAACCAGGCCAGGTAGACAACTTGAGTAGTCCTTGCCACAACACATGATTTGCAACTGAAGGTCAACTTTGGGATAAAGTTCACATTCCCAGACACCATCACAGTAAAAACACTTAGGTCAGACAATGTCTTGATGTCAGAAACCACAAAGCGATCCTGCTAGAGCTCACAGTTCCCTGATAAGATAGGATGGAAGCAGCCTATGGAAGGAACAGGTTAAAGTATGAGGGCCTGGTAGGTGAGTTCCAGAGCTAAGGATGAAGTGCTTGGTGTGAGCCCAAAAAGGCTTCAAAGGCCAGTCTCTGTACAGAGCCTTTAAGCTTCTTGGCATCACAGGGCTGCACATTAGAAAAGCTATGAGAAACACCACAGAGGCTGTAGAAAAGGCATCACAGTGACTGTGGATTAAGTAGGGTGATCTGGGGAATACATAAGATACTCAGAACATTTTAAGTGAGCTGGCTACAATCCTTCATGTTTTAGATAAGGTTGAGATGAGTGCTGGTGTCATACACTAATGTATGTATGATTCTAGTTTTGTGTTTGTGTGTCGTGAAGAATCCATATGGAACCAGAGGCACTGAGCATGCATTAACCTTTTGACCCTGATGGACCCGGTACTGGGTCCGTCAGAAAGGTGCTATAAATAGCTGAAAAAGTTCATAAAATGCGGCAGCATTTTCTAAAAGATGAGGCTTCAACACGTCAAAACCAACACTCTAAATGTATTTTGTCCAAATGCACTTTCCATGAAAACCAAACATTGCATTAGCCTTAGCTAATCAGGTTACATAAGCTGCTGGCTGCATTTCAATATCAAGGTGCCATATTTTGTGTTTGTTTCAATATTCTATAAAGTGATTTGTAGCAACTAAAAAAGCTTCTTTATCGTTTTGTGGTTATTTTGAGTCTATCCATATCCCTTCTGATTAAAGCAGACAACATGAACATTGTTAATAGATACCAAGCCTGAGGCCTCAATTTCATACACAGTCTTTTGCTGCCATTTTGTGAGTGTTTGGTGGGACTACAGATTACAGAGAGCTATGATATGCCACTTCACACGTGCTTTCAAACGATATTTCATCATACTATGAGATTTATTTCACTAATAAGCGAAATATGTCCATGCGTAAAGGGGATCAGGCAACGTTGCATCTCTTTAAAATTAAAATAAAGAGGACGCCCCTGAAATAAATGGATGAAGAATACGAGTAAAGTTTATTCAAGACTTGAAGGCACAGAACATCACATGGAATGATACTAAGACCCTCACCCAAGACCAGAAATGTTGGAGATCTTTTGCTACCTGATATGCTATATAGCATGGGAGGATCTAAATTAAGCTAACTATGCATAAAGGAAGAATTCTCATTCAACTTTTGGATTTTTACACATGACACACGGTTTTGGATTTTTATGCACTACGCATGGCCTGTTGGATTTGCATGGTATTGCTTACCTATTTTTTTGAGTCACGATGTCCAAAAATCAACAGAAAAAAGATACAGCATCTGTTTAAGCCATGGAAGAGATTTTTTGCTGAAGTGATGTCAAAATTCATGATTCATCCAACAGCACTTATTATGAATATGACTCTGAAGAGGACAACTATTTTTTTGTAAAACATTGATCAAATTTATGAGTAAGTTATTGTGCTTATTTGCATTTTGAACTTTTGCAGTGCATGTTTTTTAGTTTCACTGATAATGTCATGGATAATGTCAGTGGATAACAGAAAACCACAATAATGGCCCCAATTCTCCCAAAACCACCACATGTCCTGATGTAAAGGGAGAAGCATGATAGCATGCGCTGTTTTCTGTTAATTGGATATATTGTGTAAATAATGGATTGTGGAATCATTCCACTGCACAACAAAGTTTTTGCTTCTTTGAACACTGTTGGGTGTTTCTTATAGATTTTTGGGTGCTGATCACGAATATCACATAAAAATTTACCCATCACATACCGTTTCAGAGAAATCTTCAGTTTTGTCATGATTTTTTCTTACATTTCAAACATTTTCGCTCCTGTAAGTGACTTAACAACAACGGTTTGTGCAGCCTGAGCATGTCCAGGCATGGAATCAGGCCAGGCTGGAAGCTGTTCTGTGGAAGTTGACATCCTGGGCAGGTTTGAACGAGCTCGACGCTGTCTCGGCATGCTATAAAGGTGGCTTTCACACACCGATCCTGCTCATTTGATTAATATAGATAGTCAGTGTGTATGTTTAGTATCAGTATAGTATCTGTAGCAATAAAACAGTAAGTAAGCTTGATGCTATAGACGTTTTGGTGTTGGGTGATATGCCTTGTCAATGTCGTAATAGCCGCGATACATTCTGCTATATCTGTGGCGAATATACACTTGTGCTTCAGAGATGTTGGATGACTGCTCTTGTGAAGAAAGCTGATCATATGTATTTCGGCTGTAAAATTGGTGATCAAGACAAGCAATGGGCGCCTCACATTTGCTGTGTGACACATTTGCTGTCAGTCTGAGAGCCTGGCTCAGACGTACACGAAAGATGATGCCGTTTGCTGTTCTGATGATACGGTGAGAACAGAAAGACCATGTGACAGACTGTTACTTCTGTTTGACTAATGTGTCTGTTTTCTCTGTCAAAAACAAGAAGTCAATTGAATATCCTAGGGCATGTTAGAAGATCTGTTAAAATTGCCTGGAAAGACTTCAAAGATGTTGTTGACAATTTTCTGGGCAATTACAGAGCCCCAAACTACATTCAGCTGGTAGACAAACTTCTCA